>CAUYPK010148804.1:0-18754 GCA_963574355.1 Loris lydekkerianus | reverse complement strand
GTATGATTCTAATTACAAACACTACCACCGACCACAATCAAGAAAAAAAAAAAAAACCCACCCCAAACAAAAAAAAAAAAAAAAAAAAAAAAAAAAAAAAAAAAAAAAAAAAAGACGTTAAATGTTCAGCAACATGATGGTGAATTTTAGACTATATATGTGTACATTTTAAAAACAATTAGGTTCCACATCATCTTATTTTGAATGAATATTTACCTTTTCATTGTTCTTACTATGGACTCTCAGTTTAAGTTGTCAGAATCAACTGAGAAAGTTTAAAACATCATTTATCTTAAAAAGTATGTTCCATTTGTCCTTGTGCATATTTGCTATTTTGTCAAATTATACCTCCTGTTCGATTCCCCATTAATGTACCTGGATTTTGATTATTCCAGTGTTGAAGCCCTTTTACTCCCCTAATAACAGAGGTTTCATCTTGCCTACAAAAGCTGAATTTTGAGTTGATTAGTTTTTAATGTAAGGCTGCCTTTTACACTTCATATTGATACAATTATATGCACCTTATATTTTCTTAAAAATACAATGTTTAATTGCTTTCTAAAACGAAGAAAAATAATTTATTTCCTCAAATTTAGGGACACAAATTTCATTATTTATACATGAAATTTACAGCTTATATGTATATTATAATTGTCCTAGAAATACCTTTCATGATAAGATATCTTTGTAATTATGCATCAAGAATAAATAAGCATGTAAAGACCATTATTAAAGAGTGAACAACGTTTGTAGGTCAGAGAGCTTTGCTTTTGAATTACTTATTTTACTGCAGAATTCAACATAAGGCAGGTATCTTGTCTCAGGAAGTTTATTATAGCAATTATTAGCAAGAGCCCTTATCTCCTATTTTAACTTACAATTTCCAAATTTCAAGCAGTTTTATTCAGAGAAATTTCTCCTTTTATCTCTAATAACACAATTTTGTTACACCCTGCAATATAATTGTTGACTTACTCTTTTCTCAATTCTCAATGATAGAAACCATAGTGTATATTATATATTGTTGTAAGAGATTAGGTGTCTGGCATAGAAAAGTCACGGAGTACTCATTTGGAGAATAAATGAATGAATACTAAGAGCAAAGATTGGTGGTATAAATAAGAAAGATATTCATTAATAAAAGAATATCTGGTATGTACTTGAATTGGCAGGACTTTCAGAAACATTGAAATAATGTTTCATAAATGGAAAGGGCAAAAAATCATGGTCTGGGCCATGATAAGCAAGCATGCATTTGAAGTTCAGTAATGGGTTAGTGTTGCTTCAAGCCAAGATTCTCAGAAGTTAATACTAGAGAATTTGAGCAATACTGGGTCATGGGGGAGATTTAAAGTTTTCCCTGTTGGTTACAGGGAACCACTGAGATTTTGCCTAAACACTTGATTTACAAAAATTCCTCTGAAATAAATAGATTGTGGCAGGGGTAAAATTAGAGTTAGAGAAGGGTGAGAAAGCCTGAACTATTAGTTAGCGCCGTAAAATTCACTGCTATTTAAATGTACCCACAGTCCCCATGTCCAAAGCTAAAAAATAATCCTAAGGCAAAATTATTCCTAAATACTAAATTGTTTTAGACCTTCTTCCCAGGAAAAAAAATGCTTCTCAATTCTTTGTTCATAGTGAGTGGGGTTGAGTATAGTAAGGACTATCAATTTTATCACTAGTCAATATAAATCTATTGATTGGAACAGTCAAAAATGTGAAGAATGTGATTTGAATAATTTTAAACATACACATATACTAATATGTACTGAGACTCTTTGACAAACATAATACAGAATTAGAGTCTCAAAAGTAAATGCGAAAGAGAAGCAAAATATATACCAGGTGGTTGACAAATACAAATACTTTTAAAAGCTGTTTCAGGTATTCCATTTCTCAAAGGCAAATAGGAATACTAACATTTGTCCCCCAGTACTACATAGTAAGTGTAGAACTTGTCATTTACAGATATCTTACCTAGGGCTGGTACAAAAAAAAAAAAAAAGAAAAAAGAAAAAATGCCATAGACTTAAACAATGAAAATTTGTTTCTCACAGTTCTGGAGACTAGGAAGTTCAAGATCAAGGTGTTGGCAGATTCATTTCCTGATGAGAGTCAGTTTCCCTGCTTGTGAACAACTGCCTTCTTCATCCTCACATGGTAGAGAAGGAGGGCTCTAGTTTCTCTTTGTCCACTGAAAGGGTACTAATCCCATCATGAGGGCATGCCCTCATGATCTCATGTAAACCTAATTTTCCCCCAAAGACCATACCTCCAAAAACCATCACATTTGGAGTTAATGCTTCAATATGAATTTTGAGGGAACATTTTCAGTCCATAACAACAGATATTATCTTAGTTAATATTTGAAATAATCCAATGATAGGCACTATTTTTACCATTTTATAGATAAGGAGACAACATCAGAGATGGGTAAAATACCTGAGATCAATGGCTATGGGAACAGGGGGTTGAAAAGTGGGCAAGATTTGAAGCCAGATTCCTAGGAAGAATACTTATAACCCATTCTCAGTGTCCAAGTAGAGTACTAGCAGGTTATGAGGATGAGGTAGCAGATATGTATAAGTATGAGCATGTGAATGTGTTTATCTGAGAATGAAAGAGAGGAAAAGAGAGCATAAGAAATAATAATACATACAATACCAATTTACTACTCTTACTATGAGGTATAGATGGGTATTTTGTTCTAGTGGTGTAATAAGAGGAGTAATTTTAATCTGATTCTTTTAATTATACACACTAGATGGTCATTTTGTAGACTCCCATAGCCCTTGTAACAGTATATATAGAAAGTATAAAGGTCATGTTAAATCTATATTGGACACTGTGGGCAAAGTCCTACTAATAATGCATCTTTTTTCTTCCAGGAATCTCCCCCTAACAGTGAAGAAACAATTGGCAGTGTTGACTATTAAAGAAAGCTTATTTTAAACAAGAGTAACTTATGCATATGCATGCATACAAACATACACACCTCCACAGAATAAAAGAGGAGGAATAAACTAATCTTATTTTATAAAAAATGTAATCGTGTTTCAGTGTTGTATTGAAAAAAACATTTAATTGACTACAATAACAAAGGGGAAGGAAATTAAAAATGAACACAAAGAGGGGAACAAAACTAGGAAATTCACTTGACAAGCAATATTACTTTTAGCTTTCCTAATTCTCCTTCCTTGATAATATCATCAGTTTTGCTATCATAATCTTAATGACTCTGGAAATGCAAACTGGATAGGAAGTGTGAAAGTAGAAAGGAAAATTCCAAATTTTTTGCTTTGTCATGAGGCCTTGCCAAAGTCTATTTTACTGTAATAGAAAGATATGTTATCAATTAAAAACATTTAGCTAGTGTTAGAGTAAAAAATATCTTAATAGTTTACTATCTAATACATGATGAAATGGCAGCAGTGTGCTGACATCTCTTAAGATTCTAGAAGAGTACTGGACATGTGTCCACACATATGCACGCAATGCCAGCTATCTGCAAAGGGCTGGAGAAGAAATATTTTAGGCTTTTAGAGGCCGTATGGTTTCTATCACAGCTACTCATTTCTGCTGATGCAGGAAAACACTCACATACGATAAATAATCAAATGAGTATAGCTGTGTTCCATAGGAAAAGAGGTAGATTTTTGCCCACAGGCCACGGTTTGCTGAGCCCTGATATAAAATATATTCATGTTTTACATATAGAGGTATATTTTCTATTAGCAAGCAATAATAATGGGTGTGTGCATAATTTTAAGCCTTTAAATAAATATTCATTTCAAATCATGCGACCTTTAAAAAAAAATTGAACATTAATGTATTTTATACTTCATAAAATACAACTCTTCCCATTATTGTTTAATTCAGGTGTAAGTTGTTAAAATGAAGTGGCATTTTCATATCCAAAACTGCTTCAAATATATTCATGCTTTTTGTTTCCTTAAATAGAATCTCTGAACAATTCTCATAAAATAGGTCCTGAATTATGTCAAATAAACTTGGAAAATAATTGCAGAATATTTATTTCAATTTCCTATATGTGATTTGGCTTACCTAAAGTGCCAGTATTGGTGTATAATAGCAAGTTAGATGGTAGGGGTCAGTCCTTATCTTACGGAGTCACAGTGACACTAAAATTGGTCAGAAACAGTCAAGTTCAAAGGAACAGAGTGAAAAAAGGATAGGAGAAATTTATTTAGATGCAAGACAGAAAATGATTGAGTATTCTGCCTAATAGAAAAGAAAATAACTGTAGCAGATTTTTAAAAGGCATTTTAATCGCTAATTTTATAGTAATCGGGAATGTTGAGTTGAATTGTTTTATGTAATAATCTCTAAGGAGTCATTTGTTCTTATTTAGGAATTTGAATTTTTTATCCATCTATCTGTGTGTATACATGTACACACTCATATTCATGCTGCGTGTGGATCTACATGTTTTATTCTATTACATACCCTGGAACACATAGCTGTTAACAATGATTTGTCAAACAGAGGCCTGCATTGAAAACAGTTCCCATTTTCGCTTGTCACTACTCAGAACAAAAGAGATTTGGCTCTTAAACAAAATAGAAAATTAATTTTAAAAATAGACAAGAAAATAAACCTAATGAATATGATTTTCCCATATTTTCCCAGTCTTATAGTTTATTTTAATAAGAGCAGAGTATAGGTTTCAATGTAGCATTTGTTTTAAGGCATGTATGCATGTCACGATCTTGATTAATGTTTGGAAAAGGAAAAGAGAAATACTTGCCATGGGAAATGTTTTTCAGTTAGTCAAAGGAAAAATAACAAAATAAGAAATATCAAGTAAGTAAATAAAACCTAGGCGTTTTGAAATCAAGATAACAAATTGCACCGCATGTCTGATGTCTACCATTTCTAAACTACAAAAAGCTATCATTATAAATAAAGAAGCATTATATTTGCTTTTCTGAATATCAAATTATTTGTACTGCATGCATAGAATGTGCTTTACTTAAGAATGTGCCTAACTTACCCAATTCTTTCTCTGTAGTTTTCAGATTATTTTGAACTGACTCTCAGTTAGGTGTAGGCAGGAAATTGTGGGTGGAAAATGTGCTCATTTCATTGCATTACATGTGTGGGTAACATATTGCAGCAGGTCAGTGGGAAAATGTCTCTTTGGGGTGGCAGTCTCCTTGAAATTATTTCCAGGGAGTATATATATATATTTTTTTTTTTTTTTAATTTATTTTTTTCTCTTGAGAGAAAGCCTCAAGCTGTCACTCTGGGTAGAGTGCTGTGGCATCACAGCTCACAGCAACCTCAAACTCTTGGGCTTAAGTGATTCTCTTGCCTCAGCCACCCAAGTAGCTGGGACCACAGGCGCCCACCACAACGCCTGGCTAATTTTTGGTTGTAGTCATTGTTGTTTGGCAGGCCCGGGCTGGATTTGAACCCTCCAGCTCTGGTGCATGTGGCTGACACCTTAGCCACTTGAACTACAGATGCTGAGCCTCCAGGGAGTATATTTATCTTTAATTTATTAGAAGATAACTTGGGGAGGAGATTTTGTGACTTATCAATTTCAGAAATTCTATCTAGCAATGCAACAAATGATGTGTTTTTTTCCTCAGGAATGGTCTAGCTTTGTTAACATTCAGTTTTAAAGATCTATTTTTTTATTTTTTTTCTTGAGACAGAGTCTCACTCCGTCACCCTAGGTAGAGTTCCACGGTATCACAGCTCACAGTTACCTCCAACTCTTGCGCGCAAACGATTTTCTTGCTCAGCCTCCCAAGTAGTTGGGGACTATAGGTGTGTGCCATGACACCCAGCTGGTTTTTCTATTTTTAGTAGAGATGAGGTCTCACTCTTGCTCAGGCTGGTCTGGAACTCCTGAGCTCAAGCAGTCCACTCACTTTGGACTCCCAGAGTGCTAGGATTACAGGTGCAAGCCACCAAGCTTTGCCCAGTTTTAAAATTCTTTAGGGTAGGGACCACCTTTTTCAGCCCAGTGAGGGCATGGATTTTTGTTCGCTTCATTCTTACTTGTTTCACAAGTGCTTAGAACAATGTCAGGCTCAGTGTAGGTGCTCAATAATATTTTTGAATGACAGGATTAAGCTTTACATCATCAGCAGATACCTAGGACAGTGCTATGGTGGGTGCTCAAAAAGCACCTTTTAAGGCTCAGTGCCTGTAGCACAGCGGTTACAGAGCCAGCCACATATATCAAGTCTGGTGTGTTCGAGCCCAACCTGGACCAACTAAACAACAGCGACAACTGCAAGAAAAAATAGCCGGGCATTGTGGCAGGCGCCTGTAGTCCCAGCTGCTTGGGAGGCTGAGGCAAGAGAGTCGCTTAAGCCCAAGAGTTGGAGGTTGCTGTGAGCTGTGACGCTACAGCACTCTATCGAGGGTGACGTAGTAAGACTCTGTCTCAAAAAAAAAAAAAAAAAAAAAGCACCTATTAAGAGGAAGGAGCGGTTATAAATAAAAAACTACCATGACACACCCCAAAATGGGTCTCAGAATTTATCTTTGAAAAGTGTCTTTCTGAGAGTTTATACAGATTGTGTTACCTTCTCACGTAATGGGATGGTGAGTGCACTCTAAATGCTGTAAGGATGCTCTGTCCTTACTTAATATTGTCTTATAACTATTAATTTTTTTATGACTATTACCTTAAAGGGAGGAAACAAAAGATACTTTTACTTTCCATGTCTATCTGTGAAGAAAAATGTACTTTTGGTTTACATTTATTTATGACTATATGATCATATTCCAGGATGTCATTAACCAGGAACAAATTTCCGAAGAAAGCATAAATAATTGGATTTTTGGTTATTATGTTTGTAGAGTACTTGCAACACAAGTAAGCGATTATGAAAGAAATAACAATTACCAATTACTATCACCACAACATTGCATGGAGGGAAATAATAGGATTACTGACCTTAAAATGAGTGTATGATCATCCTCAGTAGCAGATCACAGTCCAACCGCTCTCAGCTCTAGTTGCATGTTATCATCACCAGGGGGAGATTTTAGGAAATTTTATTACTAGATCCAACCCCTTGCCTGTAGAGATCCCCCAGAAGTGCCTCCAAATAAGTACTTTTTTGAAGGAACCCAAGTAATTCTATTGTGCAATTATGATTGAGAAGGTCTAGTAGTCTTTACATTTTTCTCATATAATTCTAAGACTTCTGAAAAATTAGGTGCCCTCTCCCATATTTTAATATAAATCATTTCATCGTACATTTAAACAGTTGTAAAAAATACACACTCCTTTGCATCATATATGTGCTCTAAATATACTTTTGTTCAGACTTTGAACCTGGGTATAATTCGTTTGACGTATGGGATATGTCCTAAGGTAAGAAAAAACACAGAGCCTTGCCCTGAGTTTGTTACACAGAGGAAATTAAGGGTTCTTCCAATATTTTCTTTACTATGCCCCGTATGAACTACCCCAAATGACTAATGCATTATTAAATGGTTCTTTTGTTTGATGCCCTGGAAGTTTTTGCTCTCTGGAGCAATGTGCTTTGATAAGATTTGCCATAGTGAGGTATGTCTTTCTTCTTGAAAGCAAGAAAAGAGAAGTTAGGAAAGAGGAGCGGCTGATCATAGGCATATTAACAGACCAGTTTTATATACATCTGGAAGCTAACAATTTGGAAATATAATCCCCTAAATATATTCATGTCTGTGTACTCTCTGAAAAGTCCTCAAATTGTATTATGTATACCCGAGTTACAATATAGCTGAGTTAAACTTGGAGCTGGTAGTTTGGGAAAGCAGAGAGACTATGGAACAGACACGAGAATTGGCCAATCTTTGGATGACCCTTAAAATTGCCCAGCAAATTGGTTTGTTGGTTGAGAATGAGGTGAGTATTTTTAAATTAGGGCCATGTGTGTACCACTTACCAGAGCAAAGTAGAAGTTCAAAACTAAACAGACAAGTGGCAATTTAAGCACAATCATAGCAGCAGAAGTTCAAGAGTGGGAGAGAAACCAGAATGGTAGCCAAGAATCCACAGCAAAACAATTCTGAAGAAAAAGGAAGATAGGAGAATAAAGTAGGTACATTTTTCACGAATCAACAAAACCATGAGGAAGAAAATAATATGATAAACACGATGAGACCATCAATGAGGGATACCCACACCAAAGATGTGACAATACGCGAGGAGTCTCCTACCTAAAAAAACAAAACAAAACACGACTTTTCAAGTTTGCCCTTTAAAGTAAAAACAACTTTTTATGCATCATAGATGGACGCTTGTAGGCGAAAGCAGGCATCTGATAGTTCTCTCTTTTTGGTGTGGAAGCAGAAGGCAGGAAAGAAAGCCTACATCCTGATATCTGAAGTACACTGCACAGAAAATGTGCTTCTGTTCACTGAAAAGCCACACAGCATCCAACTTATACATGGCAATGGCTGCTTATATATGACTGCAGCTAATGACAATTTTTATAGATTTTTTTTAGCTGGAATAATTTTTAATAAAATCTTTTACAGAGAAAACTTTTCCCTTTTAATAAATTTTTTTCATTCTTGTTTTAACCCAGAGTTTCAGCAATGATCTCTTGAATAACTGAAAGCATCTCTTTTTTAAGCTTTAAACAATACTTGAAATCTTTAAAGAGGAAGATTTTTTTCCAACTTAGTGAGATTATAATAAACACTTCAATGACTTTTTCTAAAAGAAAAAGGAGGGCTAATCGTTAATTATTATGACAGAGGAACTTTTATCTTGAAAGGCTTCATTCTTTAGCACCAAAATAAATGTGTAAGTTCTGTGGTATTTAGGGGTGGGTATTTTAAATTGTCTCTACCCTGGAAATCTAAGTAAGAGTAATTGTAAAAAAATTCAAATATTAATTTAATGAAGTAGTTATCCAAAATGTTATCATGGATATAACATAAAGTGAGTTCACACTTGAAGCCCTTACATTTTTATATTGCATTGCATTTGTCTTTTTAATTAAGGAAAAAACAGTTCTATTGCATTGCCATAGGCTTTTAATTTAATTTCCTATTTAAAAGTAATTTTATTTCTCCTTTAAAGTTAATTAAAAATGTGAAAATTATGAGAGGAAGAAAGTTAAAGAAAATCCTGAGTCGTCACTCTTTCCTTATTTATTTATTCATATCACTGATGAAAGTATGTCTACAAGAATCCATTAGTACTACTTACTGGGTGATCATGAGCCTTCCAAAATTATAGATTAGACAGAAAATAAAATGTATTAATTTCTTTTAAGAGCAGTTGATTACTGTAAAAATTGGCATTTACTCACTTTGAAGAAATTAATAGAAAACAGCCAAAATATTTCTTTTCTTTTTAGCAAAACTTTAAAAAGTTTACAATAAAATTTGTTTTATATGCCAAAAACAGAAGAAAGTGTTTATTCATAAGCCTGAAGTTACCACACCTTATAACATCTTGTACTTTAAGTTGGATTTCATTAAAATGTTTTATTACACATTTTTGAGATGGTAGGACATCTTTCTTGTTCAAAGCCCAGGTTTAGGAAATGAAAGAGATAAACAGTTATTTGAACTATGATCATTGTGCAAGCCAGGGCAAGTTTTCAGGGTTGGGAGTGCAGAGAGATGAGGGGGAGAGTGGTGGTTATTTCTAACTGCTTAGAAAACTTACATTGATGCTGTTCATTTGGATAACATGCAATTGGATATGGGCTAAGACTTTGGTTGAAGGAAAATTGTTTGCATGGAAGTGTTTCAACAGGAATTAACCTGTAATAGGCTCTTTGCCTATAACAGTTTAATGATTAACAAGTGTGAACCAAAATGGAAATACAAGAAATAGATAATTTAGTCATTTGTAAAAAGACATTTATTGAACATCTACTACATGCTGTGATTTGTGCTAGATGCAGAGAATACAGTAACAGCAGCAGCAAAAACATGCCACTCATGGTCAAGGGATTGAAAAGGGGGCTTATCTCTTAAAGAGACCTCAATGCTTGCAAGGCTTTAATTCCACCCATTTTTAATTGAACGTTTCTTGACTCATTTTGGTTAAGAAAGAGGAATGAAAGAATGTTTACATGAATATTCTTATCACTACACAGGATAATATATATTTCTAATAATACTTGAAATTGCACTGAAACGCTGTTGTATGGAAGAATCCTGAACCCAAGCCCTTCCATTAAAATACAATTTTATTATGCAATTTATACCAAGTTTTATTTGCCTCTATTCTGAAAAATTCACTCATATACCATGGATATTTTGTTGCAGTAAGTTAGGTAATTAACTCACTTCCATTGAAATAATTAACATAGGCTCCTAAAGTCTAGATCACTGCCAGATTGTTACAAGAGTGTGTGTAACTCTACTTGGGCAGTCACGTTACTCACAGAATTCAAATGGGCCCTTGGAACATGTCAAATAATATTGAAGCATACTATAGGTGGTGATTATATGAGGGTGAAATTATATTACAAGAAATTGGTATTTTAAGTGTTTTCTTTTTATTAGGATATTCAGATATAATAACTAATCTTTTCCTTATCAGTATAGTCTAGATCAAGGGTCAAAAAACTTTGTAAGGGGATAAATAGTAAATGCTTTTGGTTTTGTGGGTCATGTGATCTCTGTGATAACTACTCACAGTTAGGCCACTGTAACAAGAAGGCAGCCAGGAATACTAAGTAAAAGAATGAGCATGGCTGTGTTCCAATAAAACAGGATGGGGTATATTTGGGCCTGTGGGCCATAGTTTGCAGAACACTGTCTAGACAACATAAAGATTCAAAGGAACAAGATAAGGTGTCATTCTGGGGCAATGAGAAAGTATTTCATTGAAGAGGGAGAGTATAGGGTCATTCTTGAAGGTTGGGAGAGTTGTGATAAGCTTAGGTTATGGTGGGATTTCTGGAGGGAATGTGCATAATTTAAGAAGTAGATGTTTTATGAATATCAAGCATTTTGTTATGGCAGAAATGTAGGCTCTCTGCAGAGGAGTAAATCTAGGGGAGGCAGGAATGTAGGTTTGCTCATTTTTCAAGTTTTAGGTGCTTGGATGAGGAATTTGTACCTAATTTGATAGGCAATGGTAGACCATTCAGTAGTTCATATCACTGAGGGATTTGGTAGAAAGTACTCTGGAAGACAATCATGCTAGGGATAGTGTACAGAATAAATTGGAAAAATGAGGGACTGTAAACAAGGGAACAGATTAGAAGAGTATTGTTAACAGCTTGAAAAGCACATAATGAGGGCTCAGCTTACTTGGGCAAGAGAATTTGGAAATAAGGGGCTATTGAGGTGAATTTTTAATATTAATTATTTTTAAATTGACAAAAATTGTATAGAATTATTGTGTACAACATGATGTTTTGAAATAATGCATACAATGTGGAATGTGTAAGTCTAGCTGATTAACATAAGCATTGCCTTATATACTTCTTGTTTTATGATGAGAATATATACGAAGATGTTCTGTCTTAGCAATTTCAAGAATACAATACATTGCTATTAATTATAATCATCGTCTTGTACAATATATGTCTTGAACTTCTTACTTCCACCTAATTGAAATTTTGTATCCTTAGACCAACATATTTCTGCTCTCTCCCCTTAGATCCCAGTAACCACTATTTTACTATCTACTTACATGAGTTAAACTTTTTAATATTTGATCTATACATAAGTGAGATCATGCCACATTTATCTTTCTTTGTGTTTAACATTTTAATGATTAATAACTGAGAATCTAAATTATTCACAAGTCTTGGTCCTATCATATGTGCCAATGCCTTTAACTGAGGCTGCCTAGTTCCTATTTCTAGAAAACTGTTAACCAAAAAAAAAAAAAAGCTATCTTCTATGAATCTTGTCTTCTTGCTAAGTTATTACTCCCAGAGTAATCCTACTTCGATTTCCTAGGGCCCAGCATTTCAAGCCTTGCTATCTTGTAGTAATATTTCCCATGTTCAAGGATTTCTAAGCATCAGAATTAGTTTGCCTGATGTTAGTTTATATCTTCTCACCTGCAGCCTACTGCATCTTGGGGTTTTGCCCCGTATAGCACTAGAGACATTCATATTTGCAGTGTCCCATTGTATTGACCTATCATATTGATCTTAACAGTTAGACCTGTGGTTGGGTACATTTTCCTCACAACTATTGTGTCCCACTATATCAAATAAATACCAATTCTTACTTCTGTTTACTCCAGCCTCTTTTAAGAAACTACCCACACTACAGACCTGAATACTGAGTTATAACATACTTTAGCTCTTTTTTTAAAATCTATAGAATAAGAATAAATTAAGATATTTAAGCAACTTCCACTTATGTGTATACTAATACCAGTGTATGACTTGTCTGTTAAAATTACTATATTCAATTAGAAGTCATACACAAAACAGTTCACAGTTTGTATAACCTGGTCATCCACCCATCAAAACAGTTGTCAGACATAAATAACTACTTGCCTCCCAGCTAGAAATATCAGCCCTGCCTGTGACACAGAAATAAATCTTCACAAAAACACTAGATATGAGAGCTAAAACTCTGAAGTGTCTAGAAAAAAAGATGAGATAATTTCCGTGACCTTGGAGTGGGCCAAGATTTCTAAAATATGACATAAATGTGTGCGCAATCTAATATTGACAAATTAAACTTTATAAAAATCAAATACTTTTTTCTTTAAGATGTATCATTAAGGAAAATCACACCACAGACTTGGGGAAAGTATGTGCAAAATATAGATCAGAAAAATGACTTTTATGTAGAACATAGAAAATGCATTAATAAGAAGAAAACCACATTTAAAAAAATAAGCTAAATATTTGAACAGACACTTCATCAAAGAAGATATACAAATGGCTAACAATAACATGAAAAGTTGTTCAACATCATTAGTCATTAGGGAAATGCAAATTAAAACCACATCGAGATCCACATTGCACCCACTAGAATGGCTAAAATCCAAAAGACAATATTAAATATTGGCAAAGGGGGAGAGAAACTAAAATTATCACACATTGCTACTGTGAATGTAAATTGATACAGTCACATTGGAAAATAATTTTGCAGCATTTCAAAAAGAATAAACATACTTTAGATATACTATTTATAAAATACTAGGAATGTATGTATGTATGCATAGCATGTTTATATATGCATATATAAAGAATAAACATACTATATATATTATATAGTGTATATATATAATCTATAGAATGTTTATACGTGTATATAAATAGTAAATATACTATATACATATATAACACTATGCATATATACATATATAACATATATGCATGTATACATAGACATATATAAACACTATATACATATCTAACTACATGTAAACATGCACTGTGTGTATATACACACACTAATATATGCACATATGTGTATATATGTATACATATACATATACATATTTGTGTGTATATATATATGAAAATATAAAATCTAGTAACTCCACACCTAGATATTTACCCAAGAGAAATGAAAACATATATCTATATAAACACTTATAATTTAACATTCTAAGTAGCAGTATTCATAGTAGCCCCAAACTGAAAACTGTCCAAATGTCCAACTAGAATATGGATAACCAAATATAGTACAGGCATACAATGGAATTCTACTCCACAAAAAAAGTAATAAACTACAGATATATGCAAGAACGTAAATGAATATAAAAGTCATTATACTGGGTGAAAGAATGCAGACACACAAGAGCAGATATTCTATGGCTTAATTTATATAAAATTTCGAGAAAGGACAAAACTAGAGACAGAGACCAAATCAATGGGTGCCTGGGTCCTAGTGGTGTGAACAAGGATTGGCTACAGATTGGTTTGAGGAAGCTTTGGGGTGATGCAAAGGTTCTAATATTGGAGTGTGATAATGGTTGCACAAATGTATAAATTTATATAAGCTCATTGAATGGAACAGTTAAAATGGTTGAGTTTTATTATGTGCAATAGAAAAGTTGTTATAATCATATAATATTGTTATAGTATGAACTATTTTCATTTAAAAGGTGATTTTTCTATAAAAGGGCCATTTTTGACAAAGTCCTATCACCAAGATTTTATAATATCTAAAATATAAAATTGACACATAGAATTAGTACAAACAAGTAAAGATTTTTTTCCCCCCCACAGGCATACATATTGTGAAATTGTATGGTTCTCTTTATGACCAACAAAAGGGAACTTTTTACAGTGAAACTATATTCATAGTCAGTTTTGAAGGGAAAAACAGCTCCATGAAATAAAATATTGCTTGGGGAGTTCTTTCATACTGCTTGTCACCAGCATTCTCACTGACTTATAAGTTATAATTGCTCTGTGATAAAGCCATGTGCTTTTCCCTCTCTCTTATAAAAATTTTAATGAGAACTTGAAGTGAACTTTCACTGAACCTATTTTCATTCCCAAATCTTATGATTTTAATCTTATGATCCTCTTGAGGCCTGGCACTGTGGTCTGTGACAGCATGAATACTTCATAATTATTCCTTCTGTTTGTGGAAAACACCATGAGCATCCATCATGTTCTCTCTCCCCTGCTGCCTCCAGGGAGCCACAGCCTCTAGCAAGGTCAGTAATTGCAGTTTTGGTTGACAGTTCCAGGCCAGCTAAAGCACACCCAGCTGGTGAAGACCAGCCACAATGGATATTGACTGCCTTCCCTTCTTCTCTCTCCTCATAGTTAGTTTGGCCTCAAAACTCTTCCTTAGTGATGTGATTGATGGGCTGGAATCGTCTCATAGGAGATTCCCCAGTACAGAGAAAATGAATGGTTTTGTTACTGTCATGTGTATATGTGTCTGTTGGTATTTTGGGGACAATTGATCTAACAGTCCAGAGGTAAATTAAAGATCTTTCCCTTGGGAATAAAGAGAAGGCTACATTGTAGCTTGACATTTAATATTAAGTTTGACATCTCACACCACTATACATGACCTGGATGAAATAAAAGATTCAGTCACGTGGATTAAGGCAGTGTTTTTGGAAATCTGTGTACTTCATTGCACTGAAGTTTAAAATTTTACCTACAGATTTGGGCTGTGCAGATAAAAAGATGTTTTAGAGGTAAATCAAATGATCACTACTTTATTTTATGTCATATGTATACAGAGATTTACTCAAGAAACACCAAAGGAATGCTGCATGCTTTATGAAAAAAGAAATACTCACATTATTCATCCAAAAAGGTATAAGAAAATAGCCTCTTAGTGTGTACGATACTGGATGACATAGATTTAGGGAAAAGATAGAGAAATTATCATGTGAAATGCTGGCGAATTTCAGAAAATTAAATGCCTTTGAAAGATGATATATTTTAACTCTGAAGTATCTCACTTTGCCATTTACTCTTGGTATATACTGTAGAAGCAAACTTAAGTAGGGACAGCCTATTTTATAGATATTAGAGTAGTCCTATATATTTAGGTTTAAAGTAAGTCAGGGTTTTAAACAAATTGTGTTTTTGGTCCCTTGTTTCTGAGGTTACCTGGGGCTTTAAAAAAAGGTTTAAACATGTTTTGCTTGAGAATAAGTTAATTACATATTTTGGATAAAATTTTAGCTAAACATATTGAAAAGCTTAAATTAGGGCAGCACCTGTGGCTTAGTGAGTAGGGCATTGGCCCCATACCCCTAGGGTGGTGGGTTCAAAACTGGCCCTGGCCAAACTGCAACAACAACAAAATAGCTGGGTGTTGTGGCAGGTGCCTATAATTCTAGCTTCTCAGGAGGCTGAGGCAAGAGAATTGCCTAAGCCCAGGAGCTGGAGGTTGCTGTGAGCTGACATTACAGCACTCTACTGAGGGTGACAAAGTAAGACTCTGTCTCTAAAAAAAAAAGCTGAAATTAAATAGTAACATTAATTATAATCAAAGCTCCCAAACACTTTGACACACATTTCATTAAGAGATAGAATATGAGTAAGTCTTGTAGTTGTTCCCATGAACAAAATAAGTCTGAGGTGATGCTATGTGACTTCCAAGGGTGGATTACAAAAGGTCATTTACCTTCTACCTGGTTCTCTTGGGAGATATGTTCTGGGGGAAACCAGTCACCAAGTAGAAATTATCCTGAGATGTTGAGGGGCTTCCATGTAGGCATTTCAGCCAACAGCCAGGGTCAACTTCCAGCCCTGTAAGTCTTCTCAGATGTCCAGGCCAGTCCAACCTCCAAATAACTGCAAACTTACCTGATATTTGACTCCAGTTTTCCAAGAGGTACCACTCCATTTCTTTCTCCGATTCTTGTCTCACAAAATATTGAGCATGTCTTTGATGTGCTTGTAATATTAAAACTATTATCACTCTGAAATTTGGATATTGGCTCCATATTTATTTTGGATATTCGATTTTTCATTTCTCTATTTAAATAAAGATTGAATATCTATTAGGAACACATGTTCAACCTATCTCCCATACATCTTAAAAAACCAAAGTAACAGTCTTTGCCTTCAGAGGAACTTAATTGTTGGTGGAGCAATGCATTGTCACCAAGTATCAAAACTAGTCAAATATTTGTGAATGTCAAAACCATTCACATTATATTCTATGTAAATTGTGCTCCCATGTGTTGTACAACAAAGACATAACATAAAGAATTTTTTTTTAGCACTACATATTCTTAATGCTGGTTGCTTCTCAGGAGTTGATGCAAAATAATGCAAAGAATACTACTAAATTTTACACTTTTTCAACCTTCTTTACAGTACTCTGTTGTTGACAAAAACGAAAAAAATCCAGTTATAGTATAAAAGTAACAAGGAATATTTTTGGAAATGTAGGTAATCAAAATTTTATATTGCAGCCTATGCAATCATTGATAAATGTATATGCTACTCTCTTAATATTTTCTTTTATTTTGCCTTTTTTTATTAAATCATATACACATAGATCATGTATACATTAACGCATTTAAGGAATACAATGTGCTGATTTTATATACAATTTGGAATGCTTATATAGAACTAGTTAATATATCCTACCTCATTTGCTTAATTATTGTGTTAAGACATTTATATTCTATACTTAGTAGATTTGACATGTACCCTTGCAATACGCTGCATAGATGAGGTCCCACTGTTTACCCTCCCTCCATCAAACCTCTCCCCTCCCCTCCCATCTCCCTCCTCTTCCCTCTTACCTTTTCAAATGCTTTGGTGTGTCTTCTGAGAATATGAAAAGTTTAATAGCTATAAACTAGCAGTTTCCAAACTTGGTTGTACATCAGAATCACCTGGGGAGTTTTAGTAACCAACTTATGTCTGAGTCACTCCCCTATGGATTCTGATTTAATGGATCTGGTTACAGACTGGGCATTGGAATTGTATAAAGTTCTGAGATTATTCTAATGGACAGCCACAACTAAGGACAACTGGTGACAGAAGTTGTTTTCCTTTTTTTTTTTTTTTTTTTTTTTTTGCAGTTTTTGGCCGGGGCTGGGTTTGAACCTGCCACTTCCAGCATATGGGGCCGGTGCCCTACCGCTTTGAGCCACAGGCACCGCCCAGAAGTTGTTTTTTTTTTTAATTCAATAGTTCTTAAACTCAACTGTTTTGGAAGCATCTGTGGAGCTTTTAAAAATATCTATTAACACTATTATTTAATTGTTCTAGTGGTAGGCCCTGCTTTGGGTTCTTAAAAATGCTCCCTAGGTGATCATGATTTGAGATCCTTATGATGTTTATCCAGGACTTATAGATGAATTTTTCTGCATATACACATATCTCTCAGCCACAGTTACCACATAATTACTGATGGGACATAGCTGAGGTTTCTAGATTAATTTAAAAAATACGGGATGTTTGTTTATTTGTTTTATGAGTTCCAGCAACTTTTATTTTTATATAACACAAGATTTTCTTCTACAATATTTTATTTATTTATTTTTGTTTTTTATTAAGTCTTTTGTACATAGATCATAAATAAATTTATGCCATTTTCAGTGTGTTGATTATTTGTACAAATCGGAGTGCTTACATCATACTAATCAACATAGCTTTCACCTCATTTACCCAATTATAGCATTAGGAAATTTGTGTTCTACACACGATAGATCCAACTTGTACTTGGAATGTGCTCCATAGTTGTGGTCCCCCTATTATCCCCTATAGTCCCTCCCACCCTCTCCCCATCCCTCCCCTTCCCTTCCCTCCTTCATCATAGCCTAAAGTTGTGTTTCATTTTTCATATGCAAGTGTGAGTTATTATAAATTGGTTTCACAGTAGTACTGAGTACATTGGATACTTTTTTTTTTCCATTCCTGAGATACTTTACTCAGAAGAATATTTTCCAGCTCCATCCATGTAAACATAAAGGAGGTAAAGTCTCCATTTTTTTTACTGCTGCACAGTATTCCATGGTATACATATTCCACAATTTATTAATCCATTTATGGGTCAATGGGCACTTGAGCTTCTTCCATGACTTGGCGATTATGAATTGAGTTGCAATGAACAATCTGATACAAATACCTTTATTGCCAAATGATTTTTAGTCTTTTGGATATACACCTAGAAGAGGAATTGCAGGATCATACGACAGGTCTACGTTTAGATCCCTGAGTGTTCTCCAAACTTCCTTCTAAAAGGAACGTACTAGCTTGCATTCCCACCAGCAGTGTAGAAGTGTTCCCTTTTCTCCACATCCACGCCAACATCTGTTGTTTTGGGATTTTGTGATGTGGGCTACTCTTACTGGAGTTAGATGGTATCTCAGAGTAGTTTTGGTTTGCAT
>CAUYPK010148803.1:0-53399 GCA_963574355.1 Loris lydekkerianus | reverse complement strand
TATATAAATCATTTGCTCTTCATGTGATATGAACATTTCTAAGATTTCTTGAATGTACGTTGTTGAACATACAACAGAGGCATTATTATCATTATTATTCTTGTTGTTGTTGGGGATTCATTGAGGGTATAAGAAACCAGTTGACACTGATTGCATTTGTTAGGTAAAGTCCCTCTTACAATTGTGTCCTGCCCTCAAAAGGTGTCACCAAGACCCCACCTCCTCCCTCCTCCCCTCTCTCTGCTCTCCCCACCCCCCACCCCACCTCCACCATGTCATTAATTGTCCTCATATCAAAATTGAGTACATAGGATTCATGCTTCTCCATTCTTATGATGCTTTACTAAGAATAATGTCTTCCACTTCCATCTATGTTAATACAAAGGCTATAAAGTCTCCATCTTTTTTAACAGCTGAATAGTATTCCATGGTGTACATATACCACAGCTTGTTAATCCATTCATGGGTTGGTGGGCATTTAGGCTGTTTCCACATTTTAGCAATTGTAAATTGAGCTGTGATAAACAGTCTAGTGCAAGTGTCCTTATGGTAAAAGAATTTTTTTCCTTTTGGGTAGATGCTCAGTAATGAAATTGCAGGATCAAATGGGAGGTGTAGCTTGAGTTCTTTTAGGATTCTCCATACTTCCTTCAAAACTTCTGTGGCAATTGCAACAACAACAAAAATAAACAAATGGGACTACATTAAACTGAAAAGCTTCTGTACAGCCAAGGAGACAACAACCAAGTCAAAGAGACAACCTACACAATGGGAAAGGATATTTGCATATTTTGAATCTGCCAAAAGTTTGATAACTGGGATCTATAGAGAACTCAAATCAATCCACATGAAAAAAGCCAACAATCCCATATATCAATGGGCAAGAGACATGAATAGAACCTTCTCTAAAGAAGACAGAGAAATGGCTAACAAACGTGAAAAAATTCATCTTTGTTTAATTTCTAACATTTTGAGTCAAATGTCTCATCCGTTGTTTTTAATTCTTTATTTCTTAAATGATGCAAGTTTGGGGGTTATAGCTTTTTCTCTGAGTTTCCTTTTTTTAAGCTATGTCCATAGTTTTTGAGGTATAATGTTTTCACTACAGTTTCCAACAAATTCCTGAAGTTGAGGTTAAGTTTTCTCTTCCACCTAAAAGTACGTCTAAGTGCCATTTTTTTTTTCTTTAATTTTCAGGTGGGAAAGACATTTTATTTTTTACTTCTGATTTTACTTCTATTTATAATTTATTGTGATCTGAAATAATAATGTTTATTCTGTTTCTGATTTTTTTTTTTTTTTAAATAGAGGGTATCCATAAAGTTCATGTGCAATTTAAAATAGTTTGGCTATTTTACATTACATACAAACTTTTTGGACACCTTATATATTGACTTTTATTTGTAGCCTAGAATATGCTTGATTCTTTTATAAATGTGTTAAGGGCATTTGAAAAGAAAGTAAGTGATCTATTGTCAAGGTATGTGATCTGTGTGACTCAGCACCATCTTACTAGGTTCTAATTGTTTGTCCGCCAGTCTGTCCTGGCAGGAAGCTGTGAGCTAGACTCCTGGAGTCCTCTGTAATTTCTGCTGCATCTTTGCTGCTGCTCTGTCATCTGGTACATCCGTATTCATTACATCATCGCTATGTATTTCTCCCAGTCTGCATTGTAAACTGCCCTTCTATGTCTCATTTTATGCTTTTATCCTGAATTCTACCTTTTCAGATAAAAAGAATATGGCCTTTGCTCCCTTTTATTTACATCTATCTGAGTACTTTTGAAGATCCCCTTCTGTTCACCTTTGCTGAATGACGTGGGCTTGTATGTCTCATGAATACAGTGTGGGGTTGGCCTTGCTTTGTGGAGCAACCTGAGAATTTTCTCTTGGGTCAGTTGAACCAACTTACATTTACCACGACACATACTGGTTCTTAGTTTTGAAATATCATCATATATCAGATGTTTGTTGTTGCAGGTTTGTGGGTGTGTCTATCTACTGTTGTGAGAATGAGCATGAATTAGAGCAATGAACATTCATAAATTTCTCATTAAGCGTGGCAAGAATGGAAGTGAAATCAGGGACATGAGTATATGTTTATGGGGATAAGGCCATGAAGAAAACAGCAGTGTACAAATAGGTTAAACATTTTTGTGAGGGGAGAGAAAGGGTCACCGATGAGGAGAGGTCAGGACAGCCAGTCATGAGAACTGAGAAAAAAAATCACAAAAATTCATTGAATTGAGCCTCAAAACCATCAGCCGATGATGAGAAGCAGAGTGGCCCAAGTAAACGTCAATAGAGAAACAGAAAAATCTTAACTAAAAATCTTGGCCAACAACTCCTGGCTCTTGCATCACAACAATGCACCAGCTCACACAGCACTCTCTGTGAGGGAGGTTTTAGCCAATAAACAAATAACTGTATTGGAACACCCTCCCTGCTCACCTGATCCAGCCCTCAATGACTTTCTTCTTTACCCAAAGATAAAATATTGAAAAGAAGACATTTTGATGACATTCAGGGTATCAAGGGAAAGATGATGACAGCTCTGATGAGTGGACTAGGTGCTGGCATCAGTGCGTAGCTTCCCAAGGAAAGTGCCTTGAAGGTGACCATAATGCATGTATCAGATGTCTTTTCAAGCCCTCTACCTTATCATGTACTTTATTACCTGATTGTCCTGATTTTTAAAAAGATTTATTCCTTTTTCTATTATAGTTACAAGTCCTATAATGATAATGTTATATGCATTTACTTTTTATTTCTTTAACTACAATATTCTTCATTCCTTCCTGTGGTTAATGATACAGTTAACATATTTCCTTTTCATTCCTTTCTCTTCTACCACCTTTTTATTTATTTATTTTTTTTTCTACCACCGTTTTGGTTTGTAACATTCTGTAAGTACATATCTCCATGCTTACACATCTACAGATGATTTACCAGTAGATTTTTCATCTTTGAATGCCACTCTTTAAAACAAAACTGGTATATGTGAGATCATTCTTTTTGGCGGGTGTGGGTGTGTGTGTGTGTGTGTGTGGTCTTTCTTCACAGATGTAATTGTTCCCTATTTTTTTAAGTCATGACAAAGTGGTTGGTTGTAGTTTTACCAACTCTATGGAAATACAGCTTCTGGTAAGGGTAGATCTCAGCGGCTCTTGACACCCTCACATATATTTGAGAGTTTTGCATTACATTTATCTTTTAATTTTCTTAAATATTACAAGCATTTTTTAAGTTCTCTATCATGCTTTTGTTATGTTTTCAGAAGGAGGAAAATTCTGACTCATGAACAAAGTTCAAAGTTGAAATCCAAAAATCAAAGTTGACTGAGATATTAAATTGGCATCGTTGGAGAGAGACAGATGTGGTGATTTACCCAGGTTTCCCAATTGCTCACGTTTGAGGATTAGAGAGTGAGTTTAACTTATCAGGCTGTTTAACTTATCCAGGCCTGTGGGACACCAGGGTGGAGATGTGAAGTCGTTGGTCGTCTGTATAAATTTAGAGCATGGGGAAGAGGTAAGGAAGGAAGTGTGCAAAGAGTGTGATTACTATATTGCTTTATCCCAGTGGGGTTCTCAACCTTCCTAATGCCCCGGCCCTTTAGCACAGTTCCTGTGGGTCTCGACACACTGGTTGAGAACTGCTGTAGTGTATCCACCATGTATTGAAGCCCATCGTATGTCAGGGAGTATACAAATATTATCTCACGTAATCCAAATAAGAAAATAGGATCAGCAAAGTGCAGGTGGCAGAGCTGATATTTGACGCCAGCTGTCTCTGATATCTAAGTTCCTAAATAAGCTTCCCCCTGAGTCATGATGCCTCCGTAGTGGGTTCACCGTGTTATGCTGGAGCCTGGTCTTAATTTGAAGAGAAGACAGCATATTCCCTCGCATTTCCTTGGTGCTTTTGCATAAACTGAGTCAGCAGGAGCAAGGCATATTTCAGGGTTTTGACTCAGAGCTTAAGCCTCTGCAGGCAGAACCTGGGTCCCCCCTACCCACGCGGAGTCCTACCATTGTGGATAATATCACGAGGTAGCAGTGAAGTAGCACCGAGGTGGATTATCACTGGTGGTGGTGCCTGGTGTTGAACTTGTGTGACTGTCCAGATCAACTCAGTTGTGCCAAACGCACACCAGTAACAGAGATGTGGGGTTTAGATGGCATTTTTGTCTTCCTCTGTTTATAAAAATATATTGACTGGCTTGAGTCTGCTCCAATAGGAACTGGTATGTGTTAAAAAGAGACCTGTCCAATTAAGATGGTATTTGTCTCTGAAATACAGTGTCCCTCTGAGGTCCCCAGTAATGCCAGGTGCACTGGATAGAAATGGACGCTGTAGAAAAGGCAATGGAGCGTTGGTTTTCACAAATCGTGTTCTTGTACCGTGTGTGTGGGTGAAAAAAATTGGTCAGAACATAAATGTAAAAATATGTTTATACTAGTATCACCAGGATGTGTGAGATATGTTACAGTACATGATCTTGTACTCTACTAATTATCCTTTTTAATATTTCATTTCCAAATGAAAGGGGAATATTACCATTGCAGTGTCTACTATGGGCTGAGCCTTGGGATAAAAGAATTACATTAGGTGGGCGGTACCTGTGGCTCAAAGGACTGGGGCGCCGGCCCCATACCCTAGAGTGGTGGGTTCAAACCCAGACCTGGCCAGAAACTGGAAAAAAAAAAAAAGAAAGGAAAAAAGAATTGCATTAGGTGATAGGATTAAATGAGTTAAGAAATGGAAAATGCTGAGAACGGGTCTGAAACATCCTATGTTATGTAACAGTGTGCACTACTGTTATTATCACAAACAGAATCACATTACAGGGGAAAGGCTCATGTTCAGAGAGACGTGATAACTTGCTCAGGGTTACATGGAAGTTAAGAGGAAAGTGCAATCTGCAATGAGCTCTTACATCTCTAAAGTCAAACATGAACCCCGATCCCCCTAACCCCCAAAAGTTCCTATGAAGCACTCAGCGAGCCTGCAGGATCCTGTGACGGAAGTTCACACCAGTGAATTTCAGATTCTTTCCTGATTAAAGAGCCAATGGTCCAGGAAGTTGGGCTTAAAATAATGTAACAGGGAGACATAAAGTATTAATAAAGTTATGATTTACTGAGATTCTTTATCAGATATGGACAGAGCTTAGGTCGGTAGATTTTACACAGCTGTGTCCACAGTGTGACGTGTGGTGTGACAGTCTTCGTTCTGCTCTTGAGAGGAAGACAGCAGAGACCCCTTCAGATAGGTGTCTTTGAGCATCTGTTTTTAACTTTCATTTCTTCCACGTTCTTCCAGCTCATTTCCATTTCCTTCTGAGCACTGTCAACCAGGTGAGTTATATACTACCTTGCTGTGATCGTCCCCCTCCATCACACGCACACTTGCACTCATGGACACACACGTGTGCACACACAAATGCACGCACATACACTCATACATACGGCGCACATGTTTTCACTCTCTCTTTAAAAGAAAGTCCTGCTCTATCTTTTGTGAATTGCAAAAAGCTACTTCCAAAAGAACAAGGCAACACCTTTCAGCCTTCCGAATGCTAGAACCATTGCATAGTTGTCTTTGTTTTTCATTCTGGAGAATGCTAATCAGGCCCACATCGCTCCTCATTCCTTCTCTTTGGGTGCTTTGGATAGGCAATCAGCCACCTATATCTACAGAGATGATACACATCCCTATGTCCAATGCCCATTGGTTCTTTCATTGGGAGGCGTAAACTACCTTCTTACCCCACTTGTTACATCCTTAAGCAAGAGAATGAATTCTATGCATGGAGGCTGTAATAGGATCCTCTTACACTTATGTAAACGCCACAGTTACAAGTAGCTGGAATGAGGAGTTGAAGGTACAGAAAATCAGTTAATCCAAATATTTGGCTCCCTTTGGAATTCTGAGACCACAGAAAAAGATTTTCCTAGATGCTTTTGATAGAAAATGACAGAAAATCCAACTCAAATTGCTTTAAACAAGAAACTTTACTGGCTCACTTAACCACAAAGTCCAAAGGTTAAGCTTCAGGTGAGGGTTGATCCAGCAACTGAACAACTGTTTTGTCTTGTGGTGGGCACCTGTGTTACTTATTGCTAAACAACAAATTACCTAAAAACTAAGTGGCTTACAATAACAAAACTCTCTCATTATCTCACAGGCTGTGTAAGTGAGGAATTCAGGAGAAGCTTAATTAGGTGTTTCTGCCTCCAAACCTCTCGTGAGGTTGCAGGGAAGATGTCAGTTCATTCTGAGGTCATTTGACAGCTTGCCTGGACTGGGAGGATTTACTTCTAAGATGACTCGTTCACACGGCAGGCGATTGGTGCTGGTGGGTCCTCAGTTCTTCTTCACATGGGCCTCCTCACGTGACTGGGCATCCCCCAGAGCAAAGGACCTAAGCATGAGGGGAGGAAGCTCTCAGTTTGGAGACCAGTCTGGGAAATCAGAGCATGACTTTCCCCACTCCTGTCTGTCAGAGCAGGTTCCCATGCTCAGTGCACTCAGGTGGAGGGGAATGAAGCTCCACCCTTCCAAGGGAGGCACATCAAAGACTGTGCACTTATTGGAAAACCACTCATGCCCCGCTCCTGGCAGCATTGCCCTCAGCCACCATGGCTCTGACATGGCTGCCTCAGGCCTTGGGGTTCCACATTCATGCTCAGCAGGGAAGAGCGGGTCCCCAAGACTTCTGCCTGATTGGACAGCTGAGCTCATGTGCCTGCCTGCCTGCCAGCCACATCCCTATGTCCGTGCAGATGGGATTATTCTGATTAGCTTAGGCCAGAGCCCCTTGCTCGGAGCTGGGAAAGCACCCAGCCCCTGGAAAGACACAGGTAGCTGGGGAAAGGGTGGGACCCCTGCATCTAGTACCAGGAGGAGAAGGATTGAGTCCTGAGTGGCCCAAACCAACCTAGGTGTGTACTTTTGTGAATAGGAAGTGGATAGGGTGGGTGTGGGTAGGCAAAGGTCATCCAGGTATTGCTAAAAAAGTGAGTTCTATTTAGCAATCAATCTTGTGCTCCATTTGACACAGTTTCAAACTCAGTGGTTAAGGAATTATGGCAAGAAAATCCACAAAACCGCAGACATTGTATTTCTTCTACACTACCCATTTATTTTAGGAAGTGGCCTCAGTTTCCATTCTAGCGGAGATGCTTAGCACCCAGGTTTGCCTTGGAGAGACACAGAGCTGGTCTGAGCAGGTGGGTACCAGGCTCACATAGACTTCCTGTTGGAAGTAGGCGGCCCAAGGAACAACCTGTGAGTGAAGCGTCAGCCCCTCTGGCCAGCACCCACTTCCCTGCTGGATAGTCTCTCTTTTTCCCGGGAAGGTAAGAGCTTGGGAAGGGGGGTGGGGGGGATTAGGATTTGTGCTTGCCTTATTCTCTGCTGAATCTAAAACCGTGTCTGGCATGCTGTGGGTGCTAAATGAATACATGCTTAATATTTATTGATGATAAGTATTATCGATATTAACAAGTGAATGGTTTGCTACACATCCACTTGGCGGTTGGGTCGTCAGTTATGTCTATGGAGGAATGGAGTGTAGGTGGAAGACAGCAGGTGGCAGGCAGTGGGCAGCGTCGTCATGGCACCCAGAGACTCTGGGAAAGCTGGTGTGTGGAGCAGAGCAGCCCTGGGCCTCAGTCCCCAGGATCAGGAATGCAGGGAAAATAACTGAGATGTCTTTTTCTAGCTATATTTGTAACGTAAGCCCACATGTTTTCAGGTTGATGGAAACATTTTCAGACAAGTTGGGGCCTTTCCAGGTGACAAAGTCTCTTAGAACTAAGCAGACCCTGGTCCCCAACCCCCTCTCCCGCACAGGTCATCTGGGTGGTGGCCCCTTCCTGTCCAGGAGCCTGTGAGGTTCTGATTCTCTCTCTGAGGCTTAAGGATAAAGGGCAGCTGGGTACTACGCCCTTGTTAAGGACCTGCCCGCACCTAAGGTTTTTCATTCCTCTTCCTCTTCTCCTCTCTGGAGCACAGGCTTAGTCCCTGAGGCAGGAAGCCTCACACCCTCGTGGCACATCCGTCCACTCTGCTCATGCCGGAGGCCCCTTCTTGGTCTCTGCCTCTGTAGACGTGGACTTTAAGCCTTGGAAGTCCTAAGATAACTATTTTTCTGTTTCTGTTAGCCAATCACTTCTTCAAGGCAATGAGCCTCTGGTGGGTTCTGGGTGTGGGGGTGGAAGGGGTAACCAAAAAATCACAGAATCAAAGAAATACTAGCTCCTTTGTTAAAATTGGGTGGCCAGGGGCTGGGGGTTGGGCTAGAATGGTAAACAGTTGTGAAAAGGTGTCAAGTCCAATTCTATGAGATGAAAGGTGTTCTGGAGGTGGGTTACCCCACTACTGGAGTAAAAATGGTTGAGATGAAAAATCTCATATTCTACGTATTTTACCACATTAATAAAAAAAAAAAAAAAAAAAAAAAAAACCACCAGCCCTGCAGCATTGACAGCAGTCACTTATTTTGAGCACCTGTCACGTTCCAGACCATGAATTAAATACTTTCTTGGCACTATTTCGTTTAATCTCTTGACAGCCTTGTTATGCGAAGAAACTATTTCTGTTCTCACTTTATAGATAAGGAGACTGAAGTTTAGATCTACAAGGTAACAGTAACATTCCTAGTCCCTCAGACCCAAGCTGTGAACCCAGGTCTAAGTGACGTCACAACCTAGATTCTTTGGTCCCCAATGAACCAACTCAACAGACCTGACTCCACTTAACCCAGATAACAAACAGACACACTTTGTCCCTTCTATAAAACCAAATCTGATGTTGATGGCTCTTGTAAGTTAGCCAGGCCCTCACGTGTCTGCACACTTCTCCTCCTTCCAGCCAAAAGTTGTATGTTTACCAAGAGGCAGCGCCTGTCACTTGTACTTGTTATTATATGTTATTGAGCGCTCTGATTTAATGGCAGTGTAAAGGAAGTTGTGTTTATAAAAACTGGTTGCAGTGTTTGGGGAAGACTCCGGAAAGACTGAGATTTCAGCAAATTAGGTCACGAGAAGGGAATGTAAGAGGTAGGGATATACTCTGGAAATCCAGAGGAAATGTATACCCATTTTACCTTGAAAGGTTTAGTCCATTTTAAAGATATGGCAATAATTTTATAGATTATATTTTATAATTATAATTTATATAAGAAAATATTATAAGCAGACCTGTAAGTCCAGGGGGAGACTTGATCCTGTAATTAAAAGATAGTCAAATAAATGAATATGTCTGTGATTTAAGTTAACATATAAAATGAAAATTTAGGCTGGGCATGGTGGCTCACCCCTGTCATCCCAGCACTCTAGGGATTATGATGCCATGACGCTCTACCCAGGGTGACAGAGTGAGACTCTGTCTAAAAAAAAAAAAAAAAAAAAGAAAATTAAAAAAGGAAAAAGTAATTGACTTGTAGAACTATGTCCTGTCCTAGGTTGTTGCTTAAAATTATTAGGTAATCCAACCCTTGACCAATAAATACTTCCCTACGGACAAACAAAATGAAACAAAACAAAAAGCAAAGCATGAAACAATAATGGTCGTCACTGGGAAATAAAACCATCCCTCTCTGACTGGGCTACCAAGCCTGGCAGCAGGGGACTCACACAAATGACCCTGGGCGGGGCCATTTGGGAGAGTTCCAGGGAACTGGGGACAGAGTGGGAGGGAGAGGGGAGATTTGGAGGAAGGGACACCAAGAAAAATGGGTCAAGTGTGGGGTGTGGGAAGTGGGAGCCCTGGGAGGGCATGTGTGAAGCGGCTGCGTCTGGGGCCGGGGTAAGGAAGGGCACACCTGAAGCAGAAAGTGGAAAGTGTCTCCGTGTCTTTCTGCTTCTTTTTTTTTTTTTTTTAATTTTTTTTTTATTTTTGAGACAGAGCCTCACTCTGTCACCCTGGGTAGAGTGCTGTGGTGTCATAGCTCACAGCAGCTTCAAACTACCTCAAACTCTTGGTCTCATGCTGTCCTCTTGCCTCAGCCTCCTGAGTATCTGGGACTACAGTCACCTGCCACGATGCCCAGCTAGTTTTTCTATTTTTAGTAGAGATAAATCTTGCTCTTGCTCAAGCTGGTCTTGAACTTGTCAGCTCAAGGGATCCTCCTTTCTCAGCCTCCCAGAGTGCTGGGTTATAGCTGTGAGCCACCATGCCTGGGTTTCTTTGTTTGCTTTTAAGGGAATGTGTGGGAGAGCATCTTTCTGCCAGGTAATTCAGACAGCACAAGGGAGCACAGAACATGGGCCATTACCCCGTTTGCTAAATTGAAGAAGGAAACCAGTCTTGCAGACTGTCGGCTCCAGGCCGCCTCTGCCTCCCTGTGCAGAGCGGGGCCCCACGAGCCTCTCCTGAAAGCCCACCCTACACCCTGGCATCCCAGCATGAGGTATTAGCCTCCCATAGCTCCTGGGATGAGATCCTCTCTCCTAACGAACCTGTAAGATGCATATTTGTGTACACGTATGTGTGTGTGTAAGTGTGTGTGTGCACGGGTTATCTGGAAATCTGTTTTTAAACTGATTAATGCCCAGAAATGCTCTCACTTTTCTCCAACGTGTGTTCAGTGAATCAATATTATCATTTTCTAAAATACCAGCTCAGTGATAAAGGTTTCTGGAACATGACGTTTCACGTTCCCCAAAAAGGACTGCACATATTTACAATGTTCTTGGGACTGACTTTTATTCCAGGACCTCTGAAAGGCCAGTGTGTTTATTGCCCTCAATAGAAGGAAGCACAGGTGAAATATTTCTTTGTGTTAGAGTCAGACTAATAATAAAGTGATTATCAATGATAGGCTTACAAAGCCGGCAGAGGCCTAGGGGCCCAGCCGGTCCAGCCCAGCAGGGTGGCAGGGAAGGGCTGTTTGCTGAGGGGCCGCTGCTGGGAAGCCAGGCAGCCAGAGACACAGTGACAAAAGGGCTCCTCCTTTGAGGACCCTGCCAGAAACCAGCTGAAGTGAACCAGCAAGGGGCTTGATGAAATTCATCAGAATCTGGAACATTTCTAATGCAAACTGGATTTTCTTATCTTCTCTTTCATAAAGAGTTCCTGATTAGTAGTTCAGAGCTCGGAGGAATTAACCATATATCACTTTAAATGTTTATTTTATGTCCAGCTTATTCTAACATTTTTATTCATCTTAATGAGAAGTAATTGGGCTTCCTATTGCAGTGTTTCATTTTAAAAAAGGAAGAATATTAATAAGGAATGAAAGCATGCTAAAATCCATAACTATCTTCCAGGCTTTTACCACGCTTATATCCATCCCAGAAGTCGGTGTTTTAGATCGAAAATGGTATCCAGTGCATATGAACCACATCCTTCCTGGGGCTGGCAATGCTTTTATGGTATGTCATTATGTCTTCTGGGAATCCTGACATTAAAACATATCCTTGGTTCTCACTTACGCCAATTTTATAGGGCAGGGAAAGAAAAGACAACATTTTGCAATGAAAGCACCTTCTCCCATCTGGCAAAATAGCTTTCTGGACTCTATTGTGGCTCATTGTCTAAAAATAGGATGAAGACAAATTGTTATCATTTGCGAAAGCCCATGACAATAATGATAAATGAACAAATTTTTTTGCCCTCTGAAGTCATTGCTTAAGGTTTTCTCTGGGATCAACAACGTGAAACTGGTGAAGTTTGCCTCATCTGCATCTGCAGAAGGTTTACAAATGGTTTTGTAAACAATTTTAGCCAGAGCGTTAATCTCCCCTGCAGAACTAGGGCTCCGAGATGTATGATTGATTTGCAATTTAAAATGACACTGAAACCCCTGAAACAGATATGAGAGAAACTTTCCGTGAGTAATGTTTTAGTTGACAAGAAAAGATAAGGCACATCTTTCATCTGATAGTGGGCTGTTTTTGATAAATATTGTTCATAATGGAGAATTTTGGAATCATTAATGTGTGGATAGAACATCACTACTTTTTGACTGGGAGTTGGGAAAGCGCTTTCTTTGGGCAGGAGTTTTGTTGTACTAAAAAAATAAAAAATAAAACTCGGGGGAAATGCTTGTGGGAAAAGCACCCACAAAATTGGTCTTTGACCTAAGTCCAAGCTGGTACGTGATGGGGATGAGCCCGCCATCGTCCCTCGGCACGGCACCCACTCTTTACTCAGTTGAGGATGGGACGGTGCTGCCTTCAATCCTGTTTTGTGGAAGTCAATGTAAATGTCTCCATCCCTTCACTTCTTCATTCTGGTCTCTCTCTGTGAGCTCTGGCTCCAACCTCGCTCCTGGCCCAGTCTTGGTGGCAGGTCTGGAGCAGGGCTCAGACGTTGGGGTATCAGCCTCAGTGCCTGAGACACAGAGGAACTGTGCTGACCGGCACCCTTGGTGACTGGCTGCATCTTTGAGAGGCCCTGTGCGTCCTGCCAGGTCCTCGGCCTGCTGCAGTGTCAGGCTTCTTTTCCCAGATCCCTGTCCTGCCCCCGACTTCCCCATCCCATCTACTCGCCCTCCTGTCACACAAAAACGAGTCTAATTGAGAAGTGTTGACTTGCCCCACGTTCTGGAAATTGGGCAGGACCTGCACTAGGCCTCCAAGGCCTCCCAGCTACATGTGTGCTGCCATATGGACAATGTCCTCTCCCTCCCCTTGGTCTCCTAGAGCAGGTGAAGGCAGTGCTCTCAAACATATAATAAAGATTACAGCCCGTAATATGTTGTTTAGGATATTGTATTCCCATTTATAAGTGAAATATGTTTGTAATTTCCCTTTATAATAATATATTTTTTCCAATTTTAATATCAGATGTATCCAGATGAAGTAGAATGAATTTGAAGTATTTCTTCTTTTTCTATTGTCCATTATATTTGGCATGATCTGTTTTTTGAAATTATCTTTTATTTTTATTTGTAAATATTAATTATCTATTTTTTGAGACTTTGGAAAGAAATAATAAGAAGTTAACTGGCGACTCCCTACTGAACCTCAGCGTCAAAGCCTTCTTTGATAGACATACTCTTATCTGACAATGTGAATGTTACTTTTTTTTGCATTATTGTTATTATTATTATTATTGCTTAATAGTTTGTTGCAGCAATTGTCTGATTTCTTTTCTGAATATATTTATCTTCGTTCGTTCGTTACGAGGTTTTTGTTTCTGGTCCTTATCTTAAACATTGTTATTGTTATTAAATTTTAAGCCTTTTTGATTTTGTGAAGGCAACAAGTGGAAACCAAACAAACACATGTATGTGTACAGAGAAAATAAAAACATAAAAAAGAAAATATTATGGCCCCAAGGGCAGCAGAAAGCAATCTGGGCTATTTATCCCAGGGTCCTTCTGCCTGTCGGGGCTGTCCGGATACAAGCCCTTCCACGTCAGGCAGACCACACAGGAGACATACTATGTGCTGGGAGCTGTTGTAGGTGTTGAAAACACAGAGGTGCCTCAAATGGATGCAGTGTCCCGACCCCACAAAGCTAACTTGCTGTCAGTGGTGACCCCGCAGGGGATTATAATGCAGGGGCCACATCTGAGAGTTGCAGCCTTTGGAGTGTCCCTGCTCTGAATATCATTTTTCATCTGCTTCCAAGCTGTCTGTGTCTCTCCTGGTGTTTAGTCAGTTTCAAACTTCTCTCCGTAGCATTGGGTTCCTGTCTCCCCCATCAGCCTTCTGTCTACAGAGCCTGTTGGTGATCTGGGGCCCTCTGGGGCCCCACGCTGACCCCACACACGCTGACAGCCACGCCTGGGGTGTGGCTGAGCCCTCCTGTTTGGGGCCAGCTGGTTCTGGGTAATCACTGCCCCTTCCAGCTGCAGGGCTGAGCAGACACTCAACTCTCCCCCTCTGATGACATCAGAATCCACCAAAGAGCCCATGGCCTAGCCACACACCCGTCCCTCTCCCACCACCCACTGATGGGCAGAAATCTGTGCGGCCACCACCCTCCTCCAACCAGCTCCCTCATCGAGAATGGTACATGGGGAGTTTGAGTTTGGATGCGAATCCCTTTGTTGCATGGAAAAAAAAAAAAGTTGGTGGAGATGCTGGAAAAGCTGGTTCGGACATCACATGTTCATGTGTGAGGCCCGCGGACCTTCTGGGTGAGAGGAAGGTGACTGCAGACGGGTCTCCCCTCCTCCAGCTCCTCCCTCCTCAGCTTTTCTCCCACTTGCTTCTTCCTTCCCTACACTCCTCTCCTCCACCGTTGGTCTGGAGAGCAATCTCGTGCTTTGCATTCTGTCCATGACCCCGGAAGGGGACAGCCCAGAACCTTGGGCATCCCCCAGAGGGCCAGCCCTGTGTCTCAGAGAAGGCATCCTGGACTCTGTCAGTCAGGGAGGTACCAGGGCCACTGTACAGGGCCCAGCCTGACCTCTTTGTGACTCCAGGGCACTGGGCAATGGCACAGAGCACGGACGAGCCTGTTCTTAGGGTGGCAGCAAGTGTCATCAGGGCAGCACCTTTGTCAGAACCCCTGCCTTGCAGAGATGCCTGGACCTCCCCAGCTCTGTTTACCTGCTTCAACTGTGGCAGGGCAGAGCAGCTTCAGCCCTGCTTGGATGCACACTGTCCTTTCAGAATCCCGAGAAAGGGTGTCGTATGCACTAAAAGCCCAGCCCCTCCTTATGATCCCTTTATATAACAAGCCGCAGCTCCCCCAGTCCCACTCCAGCACTGAGTGCGCACTGTGTAAATTGCTTTGATAACCACATTCTTCTCTACCTTATGTTTTGAAGTATTCCAACACACTTTAGCTTTATTAATGTATTTCTTTTATCTTTCATCTGAATAGTGTTCTCTATGTAAAGTGACCAAATGTGATTAATGATGAATAGATTAAGGTAGGACGGGGTGTTTGAAAAATGACTTAAGGACTGTGTTGTGTAAGTCACTGGCTGGAGTCCCAAAATGCAAATTCTGTTTAAGTTAATGACTGGAAAATCGTGATGGCCCAACAGTGTGGGCTTTTTTGCGTGTTTGAAAATTATTTTATAAACAGTAAATAGTTAGCATTTGGTGCTAGAATGAATTAATTATTTTCTCAATGGTTTCTCTAGGTGTGACCATCCCGGAGTGGAAAGTTTCCGTGTGATTGATACACAGACTCCCCCATGACCCCATGGCACCTGATGCCCCAGCCTTGGTAAGTTACTGCTTCACTTTGCAAATGGTACAGGGGTGTTCATGTCCCATTAGAGGTGGGCACTTTATTAAAACGTGTAGAATAATCTAGTTTGCAGGAGGCTTCTTTCCCTGAAAAGGGTCTGTGTGCTCTCCTGGATGGGGTTTGGGGAAGGGAAATTGTTTTTATGCCCGCGCTGCCTTCCCCTGACTCACGAGCCTTATCATCCAGGAGGTTCTGGGCTTTCACTCACCCTCTCAGAAGCTGGGGAGCTTTATGGAAAATAAATTAATAATGCATCCTAAATTACATCTGCAAGAGACATTTAGGCGTATATTGCAGTCTTCAAAGATGATTAGATTTATGTTTTCTTCAAGGAGACTTGTCACCCCGTCTTCTGGGCGCCTCTTGAACCACAGACCAGGCAGCCGTCGGCCAGGTAAGCTACTGGCTTCCCTGAGTGGTCAACTTGCCCCCATAGTCCAAGCTGTGGGCTGCCAGGTGTAGTGTTGAAGCTAGTTGGGCACCTGGGGTTTAGGGATGACCTGACCAGAGCATGAAGGAGGAAGCCAGAGGTGTCTGCAGGCAAGGGGGGCCGTGAATGTGGTCTGCAGCCTGCAGTGTGTGATGTGGAATCTCAAAGCATCCGTGCCCTGGGGCACTTACGTGAGGACTAAACCCACCCTTCAAAGTTTTTTTGTTTGTTTTGTTTTGTTAAACCACAAGGAAGAGAGAAATATAGCAGCATCGATTGTTAAATCCTTGTGCCTGCTCCACGGTGTCCGCACACAGAACAAGCTGCTTTTGTAGCGGAAGGAGAGTCGGTATTTATCAGGGTTCAGAGCCAGTTCAGCCACACACTTGACAAATTATTTGTGGAATTGTTGTATTCATAGTCACTTAAATAAGAATCTGTCAACACGAAGGCTGAGCTTTGTTGCAGCGGGTCCCCTGGTTTTTCCCGCATACCCGGAGAATGATGGATTGGAAGTAATGCAAATTCACTACCATTTTATATGCTGGTGCCTTCCTCGGAGACAGGGAGCATAGCTCAGGATCATCCTGTAAAAGGCCGTAACTGTACAGACCTGCTGCTCCGTGGGACTCTCGTCTTTTTTTCTTCCCCCTCCTCCTCAAAAGGGAGCTTGAGGACAGGGAAATGCAATTCAAATATTTGCCTCACGTGTCATCCTGAGAAGTGGCCCTCACAGCAGGTGGGTTTGCTGGCTTTGTAGGTGGACTCATACCCCTGCTTAGCCACACTCTGTAATTAAAACAAACAGATGAATAGAACTGTTTGGGTTGATGGCAACTTAAAAGTTTATGCCCCTTAGCAGGAGTACACACTGAACTTTTGAAGAGAAAGCTGAAAAAACTCAGGCTAGCAGGGACAGTGGCTTGTGTTTTGGTCAATTCCCTTGGGTCCTGGTGTTGGGGGGAGGGTCCTTGTTTGGGGGTGCCTGGATTTTCTCGCTGCTCTGTAAAGAGGACAACACTGGGGTCTCTGTGCCCCTCTGAGCTGTGAGGAGTGTGGATCCTTCCAGGCTGATTTTCCCAGGCCTTTAAGTCTGGGGTCCAGCCGCAGACTGGTACTGGCCCATGGCTTCTTAAGAGCCAGGCCACACAGCAGGTGGTGCATGAAGCTTCATCCGTGTTCACAGCTGCACCCTATCATTCACATCCCCACCTGAGCTCCGCCGCCTGTCGTACCAGTGGCAGCGTTAGGTTCCCAAAGAAGCATGAACCCTACTGTTGACTGAGTATGTGAAGGATCTAGGTTTCATGCTCCTTAATGCCTGGTGATGGGAGAAGGAGCTGAGATGGTGATGCTGGAGCTGGGATGCGGCTTCAAACACAGATTCTCATCAGCAGAGAGGTTTGATTGCACAGAGGCTGTAATAAATCAGCTATGAAATCTGTCCCTTGGTGCCAAAAAGGTTGGGGGCCACTGGCCTGAGGCTTGAAGGAACATCATTGATGACCGCGGGTCCCAGGTTTGAGGTGGCTATTTCAGGTCTGGCATGAGACCCTTGGATGAGAGTTCTTCCCACGTGTGTCAGGGCACGGGGAACAGATCACTCCACAAAGCTCTCCCTAGAATGAGGTCCTTCCAGAAAGGCCGCAAAGGGTTCTGGTTCCTGGAATCCACTGATAAAAAATGTAGCCCAGGCGTCAGGAGGCCTGGGGTTCAGCTTGATTTTTATGGGTGTGTGTGTGGGGGGGGAATTTCCTGTGAGTTTGGGCATATTCCCCTCCCTGTCCGAACCTCTGTAAAAGCAGGGCTTATTCTAACTGCCTTTAGAGGCCTTTGCAGATGGAAAGCCCCCAGCCCCATTCGTACCTAACTCTGACTCTGGAACAGAAAGTGGAAAGCAAGCCTCAGAGAGGGCCCCAGGAAGGAACAAGGCCCTCTCCCCAGCACCCTCTTCCATCAGAAGCTTTGGAAAGGGATCTCACTGCCTAAAAGCACATTTTTTTTAAGCCCCAGAGCAGCTTTGCATGGTGGAATAATAGAACCTCTGTGGCCCCCGTTTTTAAACACTGCTGAAAGCGAATTAAGGAAAAAAAGAGAGTGAGCAAGAGAGGGAGACCTCCAATGCAGAAACAAAATCCCACATGATATAACACGTCCCCTCGGTACCACGGAAAGATGTACGTAATATTTTGAAATCAACTGACTAATTATTTCTAATCATCTCATAATAATTTATGGAGACACTTGCTCCTTTGGCCGTGTTCCTGTTTTGATCTAAATGTATTCTGGAACGCTCTGTCAGAGCTCCCAGTCTGGCAACTGATTTGGTTTTGCTGAATTTCTTTCTTGTGTCCAGATCTCTTGCCAATGAGGCTGTGGAACATATTTTGACAGCCTTGTCGCTAAGTTTGTTGCTACTTGTGTCTGGAACGGGTATCAAATTTCAGAGATGAATCTGTTTGTTTCCCGCTCCTCCTGCTGTTTGGGAATGCCACTGGCTTGCCTGGAGCCGCTCCCGCCGGCCTGCAAGGAGGGGTCATCCTTGTTTGCTGGGCCAGCCAGGCAGCTTTGGGTGACCAATTGCACAGGGCATCTTAAGCGCACCTGTGCGCCAGCTATCTGGTGTCTGAAGCCCTGGGCCTGGCTGTGACCATTCTGTACCAGCATGTCCTCAGGTACAAAATGGGTCTTCTCTGGGAGAGGCTGAATGTTGACCACGGGAGTGGGTGTGGCTGCCCTCGAAACCACTTTTGTACAGATAGCAGAGTTCACCTGAAGGTGTGGTGAGTTACAAACCTGCAACAGAAAAGGTGTCTGTATTTTCATTTCTTTTTTTGCTGGGCACTATTGTTTTTCTTTTTCTTTTTTTTTTTTTTTTTTTTTGAAGGGGGGCCCTTTTAGAATCTTCTGGAAGAAATGGCTCTCAAAGTGTGTTTCCTGGCCCAGCAACATCAACCTCACCCAGAAAGACAAATTTTCAGGTTCCATCTTCTATCCCTGCCATAGACCTACTCACCTCTGGAGGTGAGGGTGGGACCCAGCTGTCTGTGCTTTAATAAGCTCGAGGCACACCTGGGTTCAAAGTCACTCACCCGCGTTGTCTGTCTGTGTTCACTGAATCAACTCATGATCTCCAAGAGGCAGTGAGGACAGCCACTGATATTGCATAAGCCATGGTGCTGGCCACAGGGAGCCAAGAGTGAACAAATAACCACAGCACCTCCAGGAGCCAGCCTTTAAGGAAACAGCAAAAATGCCTGGCCTTTGCCAACCCGTGGGACAAATGCACAGAGGTGGGGCAGCCCAGCGAGGCTGATAGGATCAGGCCGTGAAGTAACATCCAATTCCAGATAAGGTGAAGCAGAGACGCGGGCATTCAGAGCAGATGGCCACCTGGTGCCATGGCCCGAGACAGGGGTCATTGAAGTCTGGAAGCAGGACTGACCCAGCTGGTGGCTACAGCATGGACAATGATCTGGACGCAGCACAGCACCACGACGATCCACTGAGCTCCCATGGAGGCATCCTAGCCTGAGAAGGAACCAGACTCTGGAGTAAGATTGTTTCCAATCCTGGCCCCAGGACTTGCTAGCTGGGGGATCTACAGGAAGGTTCCTCTGAGCTCGTTCTCCTCGTGTGCAAATGGCAGGAGTAACACTCGCCCCCGAAAGCTGTGAGACAGACACATAAGACTGTGTGTATCACAGGTACCACCACATGTGTGTCCAAGGTACCAGCTGTTACTGTCATGGTCATTGTCTTTATTACTGCTGTGCTGAGGTCACAGTGCTGAACAAGACAGGTGCAGCCTCCTGCAGGCATGGCACTGGGTGTGAGAGATGGACAGACGGCAGAAGGAGGGAAAGCTCAGGGAAAGCTCAGGGAGGCTGGAGCTGTCTCCTGGGGGTGCACTTTGAATCCATCTGGGGTCTGGTCGGTCCTGCCTTGGGAGTGTCATTGAGAAGGAAGGATGGGAGGAAGAGGAGAGGCTTGGGGGAGTGCTGACCTGTGCTTTGTATGTGATTTTGTGGAACTTGCAGGTGAAGTGTCTGGGGAGTCACATCCCCAGGACTGGGGCACACCCCATGAACCGGATGGACTCCTGAAGCCCTGGCAGAGGAGTTCTCCCTGCTTTCAGACCTTGCCTCCCTTTGCATTTGGTTTTAACACATGGTGGCTGTGTCTGGGTGCACTTCTCTGTCCGTAGGAGGTCCCCTCTCCAGTCCTGCTTCTGTGGCTCACCCCCTGAGCCAAGCTCTGCTCCTCCCAGGCCTCACGGAGCCCCAGAGTCCCAGGGCCAGAGGAGAAGGGGCCTCGAGGGACATTTGGTCTCCTCTACAATCCCCCAGATGATAAGAAATTGTGTCTCAACCCCTCCACCATGATGAAAAACTCACAGTTTCCACCTGAACAAATATGTCCTCCCACAGGTATTTTTGCTGGTCAGGACCACATGGGAGAAGCCTCATGGCCCTGTGACCATCCTTCTAAAATGGTTGGGACGGGCAATGGAGCTAAAGGAAATTGGGGGGCAGATGGTGTTGGGCAGGCTGGTGTGCTCAGTCCCACCCACTTTTTTAGGCCCATTGAGACAGCTCCAGCCTCCCTGAGCTTTCCCTGAACTCTGTCAGGGCCCTCCTTTCATTTCTCCAGCCTTCACCCACCTCCACTTTATCGTCATAGGAAATGACTTTGTACATGACTCATCACCCATTCTGAGGCTTAGCTCCCCGAATAGGTAAGTTTCTGAAGGACAGGGCTAGTGTGTTATATAAATTTTCCATCCATCACCATGGCCAGGAGGGTGTTACATTCCGTTGAGTGATGGCTAAATATTTGTTGATGAATCATCCATTATTTTTCTCCTCCATGAATATTGGAGCAAGATGGCGCCAGTTTGAGGAACATCCTTCAGAAATTTCAGTTAGGCCTCTGGAAGGATGATGAGAGCAGGACTCACCTCCAACTTGGTGGTGGGGATGGACAAGACAGGTGGACAGTGCCTGGTATGGGCCTGGCCTGCAGTCAGCCTTTATTTAGCATGGGGGGAGTCTGGAGCAGGTGCCTGCAGGGCCACAGGCTCATTGTCACCTGGACAGACTAGGCAACCTTCTTTGATTAATGGTAACACCAATTTCCAGTCCCACCAATAATCCTTGATATCTCTAGAAGAAATGTACGTATTGTCCCCAATGAATGAGGAGCCATGAGAAAGAGACATTCTCTCCTGAGAGAGATAAGAAAGTAGCATGAATCAGGAAGGTGGTCGAAACATCTACTGGGCACCTGCTGAGTTCCAGGGGCTCCCCTCTGTGCTGGAGGCGTGACTGGAAAGCCTCAAAAAGGGTCTGTCTGGTCAAGTATGAAATTCTTGGCTGTATCTCTGTCTGGCCACTGTCTAGGTAGAGACACGGGGAGCCAGGAGTCCAGAAAGCCTTTCTCCATCATCATGACTTTGGAAAGAAAGGATATTCATAGTTCATAGAAGCTCATAGCCATGACCTTGACCTTGAGGCTGGAGATACACAACGGGTGTGTTTGACAGGGGGTAGAGGAGGTTCTGGAGGATGAAAGTCTCAATATCTTGGTGGAAAACCAGAGAAGGAGGGTGAGAGCCTCTAGAACAAGAGAGAAGTTGGCTGGGGGTGTTTGGGCCAGGTGGTGACCTCCAGGTTGTGACCTCCTCATGGTGCCCCAAGTTTGTATCCCATTATCCCCTGTTATACCCCAGCACAGGTGCACGGTAGCCTCGAGATAACCCAGGACCTAGAAAGGGTGGGACCTTTGGGTGCTCAAAGACCATCTGCTACAGGGGTCATGGATTTAGATGCCTTCAGGGGCAGGCAGGTGCAAAAATTGAGGGAGAGGGTCATAACACAACCCTGGGGGAGTAGAGAGCACTGTCCCCCCCCCGGAAGGTGTGACTGTGACTCCACTTCCGTACAGAACGGGAGTCCAGGGCAGCCAGATACTCTTGTTCTTTAAGAGAAACCTGGAAACTAGGACTCTATGTACAAGTTTTTAAAGATTGGCAAGTAATTCATATACTTCGAAAAATCTCGGTGGGCCAAACAGAACATATTCATGGAGTCTGAGATAGCGGTTATGCTGCTAGGGTGTGAAATCTGGGATGCTGGAGAGGCAGACACTCCTTACAGATCTAACTTTACGGGGCCAGGGGGAGGGAGTGACAGTCAGACTGAGGGCTCAGGTCCTCCTGGGAACTGGGTGCTCCAGAACAGAACAGGAGACCTAAGGCAGACAGGCTGTAGGGGCCGCAGGGTAGCTTTCTTCTATGCTGTCTCTGGACAACCTGCCTTCGGATATCTGCCCAGTGTGGGTTGTGTGTAGGGGACACATTTCAATGCCAACTCCAGGCTCCCAAGAGCCACTAATGGTGGGAAGCCTGTCTGGGAGAGCAGGGATGGCTCGAGCCTAGGCCAACTGTACTGGGAGAGGTAGTCTCAAAGCCCTTGCTGACTTCTGTGTAAACAGGCACGGGGTTGGGGCTCCCTCTTCATGGTGTGTTACCCACTTGGGGGTCTTCTAATGATCTTCCCTTCCCCAGGACAGGAGGCCCCTTGTGTGCTGTATAAAATGTAATAATGTCATTGGCGTCCCCCAGTTTCCTGTTGATTGACTTTTATAGCTGGCAAACATTATGCTGGATTGGTAAATTGCAATAAATTTAATCAAGAATTATTTTGTTCAGCCTACTAATGAGGAGTAATAGCGTATGTATCAATTAGACCTGTCAATTTGTGTGAAGAAATAGATTTACAAAGGCTAGTAAGCAAAAAAAAAAAAAAATATATATATATATATGTGTGTGTGTGTGTGTGTGTGTATCATTGGTATCAATTCACTTCATTATTTTTAATTTGCTATGAATATTGAGTGTTCCCAACATAAAATCATTCCTCAATTAAAATAAAACAGCTGCACTGCTCTCGGCTCCTCATCCCTTGTTTTTGCTTACAGATTAGCAGTTGTCATTGGTTTCAGTCTGTTGTCATCTCATTAATTTGCACCCATAAATGGGTAAAAAAGTATTCTCAACTGTCACTGAAAAAACAACGCAGCAGAGCAAAATGGTTTTCTCATGTTTGGGGGAAACAGCAGGGTTCCTGCAGCAACAGCGGGGGCAGAGCTGTGGCAGAGCTGTGGCAACGCCAGGCCGTGCTTGGCCCTGTGGGGACGCTGGATAATTCTCTAGGTCCAGCCTTTACCAGGGCTCTTTAATGTACATCCTATGACTGATTATTTGCAAAAAAAAAGTGACCATAAGCATCTCTCTCTCTCTCTAATGTGACTTTGCCATGCTTTTCAACAAGAGGTAGAATCTCTTTCTTCATCCCAGGAATCTCCGTTGGTCATGTGACCTGCCGTGGCCGATAGAATGCAGCTGAAGGAATGAGGTGCATTTCCAAGCCTGGTCCTCAACGGGCCTTTCCTGCCTCTCTGCTTCTCTTGGAACTCTGGGAATGCCATGTTGGATAGAGAAGGCCAACTTTCTGTAGGACTGTAGACCACATAGAATGTACCATGGTTTTCCAGCCAAGCTGATCTCAGTGACGGGGTAGCTGATGTCAGTAAGCCCCAGCATGAATCACAGGCTCACTCGCAGATAGTCAGCTAAGTGATTGGTTGTCATCTAAGCCAGGGGTCCTCAAACTTTTTAAACAGGGGGCCAGTTCACTGTGCCTCAGACCGTTGGAGGGCCGAACTATAGTTTTTTAAAAAAAAAAAACTATGAACAAATTCCTATGCACATCGCACATATCTTATTTTGAAGTGAAAAAACAAAACGGGAACAAATACAATCACACTGCTACGTGTGGCCCGCAGGCTGTAGTTTGAGGACCCCTGATCTAAGCCATTGTATTTTTTGGGGAAGTTTGTTATGCAGCATGAACTAACTGATACATAGCCAATATTTCAGAGCAGCCTATAGCTCTTGGCCTGGTAAGGTAGAAGACAGGCTTGGTGCCAGATGCCCAGAATCTCAGTAAGAGAGAGATTCAGAACATGAATTCAACTACTTGTGGTTACTGTGTTCTCATAGCAGGACTTCTGGTAGCCTGGGAGAATGTGTGTGTTTTTGTACACTGCAAATAGTGTAACTTGTGTCTGGGTAACAGTATAGATGGATCTTTGCATACATCAAGTGTTTTTATGCATGTTTATATGTGGAGATTTACATATATCCCTTTCTGAAACTCAAAAGAAGAGTTAGGTGTAGACAAAAGTGGTCTCCCTCTCCTCCCCTAGTCCTGCATTAGGCCTGTGATCTGGGTACTAGTCAGATGGAAACAGGTCTTTGTGGCCTCAGAAAATCTCACCACGTGCACCTGTTGTGGTCAGTCTGGGCTGCTATATCAAATTACCATAGATGGAATAACTTAAACAACAAACAATTATTTCTCACTGCTCTGGAGGGTGGGAAGTCCAAGAGCAAGGTAATGGCAGATCCTGGGGTTTATAGACAGCCGTCTTCTTGTGTCCTCACAAGAGTGGGATGAGAGAGATCCCATATCTCCTACTCTTTTTATAAGGGCACTGATCCCATCATGGGAGCCCCACTCTTACGAAATAACCTAACCTTAGTTGCGTCCCAAAGGCCATACTCTAATACTTCAGGGATTAGGATTTCAACATCTGAATTAGAGGAGACACACATTCAGTTCCTAACAGCAAATTACGTGTCCCTCTCCTGGATTAACACCATGTTTGTGAACAAATCAATCTGGAGCTACTCTTGGAACCTGACCAACCACTGAAGTGGCAGGTCCAGACCTGCAGCCACCCTGACCTGACCTGGCAAAAATTTATTCAGTTTATAAAATAATACAGGATTCTCATCCCCTTCCCAGCAAGGGGAAAACCCGACCCTAGTGAGGGTCATGGATCAGGTGCAGGGCTGCCCTGCTTACAGCCAGGGTTGGCAGGCTTGCTGCAGACTCTAAGTGCTCATGAAAGTGTGAAGGCCGCCTCCTGCCCACCCCAACCTGGATCATTCATTGGCCATTTTTCAGATGCTACCACGTACCAATCTCCATGCTGAGCTCTTTACAAATATTGACTAAATCACTGAAGAACTGAAGAGCTAGATATTACCAATGTCATTTTGTAAAAGAATAGACTATGACCATCTGAAAGGTTAAATTATTTGTTATGTTTAAGATCACACAGCCACTGAAAAGGGATGTTTATGACTTTCAAATACTCTGTGGTAATCTAAGGATAATAGTGATATATTACTCTTTAGTCATTAACACTTTAGTATGAATTAACATCTTTATACTCTAGGACTACTGGCTGAGAACAGGGTGCTAAAGGAAAGTTCTTGGAGATGGGAGCACTCTGTGACTTTGGGGTACACGTTAGTGGTCTGAACAGCTCCCTTCCAACCTAGAGCAAGGAGCAGCTCATCTAAACCACTGGGACCAAGCAGAGGGCAGAGGTGTTCCACTGGGATCCACATACGTGTTGTGTGGCCAGGAAAGTTGAAAAGGAGTGCTGAGCAACTCAGACCACATCTGTTGTGCCACCCTTATCACCTCACCCTTCCCTGGTACATTTTATTTTATTTTATTTATTTATTTATTTATTTATTTATTTTATTTTTAGGAATCCAGCAGCTGAGATTTTATTTTATCCCTGGTACATTTTAGAAATTTCCTTTGCAAAGCTTCCCTGGCAAGGAGTCCTTGGTTCTTATTCATGTCCTCAGAGGCTCTCTCAAGACCGTCATGAGTGATGTATCCACTACTGTCCTGTGGGTCACCTTTGACAGTGTGAAAGGCAATGACCTAGTTTGGAGCTGTCCTTCCTTTGAGAATGCTCCCTCACATCCACCAAGTTGGGGAGACTGATGTGATCAGCTTATGTTCATAGAAGACTTTGGTCTGGATAAACTGTTGGTCGGACGTCCTCCATCAACCATGGCATCTTTGGAATGAAGCAGTAGCTGTTTAACCACACATGAGGCCAGGCTGATAATGGACAGAGATTCATCCCTTTCCCATGGGCACAGCCAGGCATATAATTGTCCACTTGGACGTTTGACTGCTTAATGGCCCTGGAACAGAGAATACCCACCCATAGGTCTGGCAGTTGGGAAAGCCATAACTGGTGCTATATTGAAACAGAGCCTGCCACACACAGAGGTCTGGCCCAATTCCCTCTTGAGTATATATACACAGTGATACCTAGGTGTGGACAGTATTGTCACACTGATTTGAAGCAAGAGACCGATTACCAACCCATACTATCTATAATGTATATAATGCAGCTATCACAATTGCATTTTTGTGTTAAAGAAGTTAATCCATAAAAAGTCAATATTTAAATTATGCTGTAATTCCTAAACCTTGTTTTTCTTTTTCTTTGCTTTTTGGCTATCTGTAAAGTCCACAAACTTTTGAGTCTCTTGATGAGGGCTTAATTGAGTGGCATAAGGTCTGGGACTCTATGTTGTCACCAGAAATGAGAGTGATGCTTTTCATTCAGCCAGCCTCTCCAGGCTGCTGCCCTGGGAAATGGGAGCATGGAACAGGATGGTGCTTAAGGCTATAAAGTGCTGTTTCAGGGTAGTGCTGTGGTTCCCCTTGTTGAGCCGTTGGTTAAAGGCCCCTCTGTCTGTCCTCATCTACACAGTGGGAGGTCGGAATGAGTGGATACATGCAGAGTTCACAGCACCGGGCACGGACAAGCGACATGCCCAGTGGATGGTGATTGTTACCAGAAATCTGCCTTCCTAACTGGACCCGGCTGCATCTAAGTTCTTCCCATCAGCTCCAAATGGTGAAGACTGGCGGTGAGACTGGGCTATGGCAACAGAGCCTCCCCTTCTCGACTTTGCCCAGCAGGCCGTGTTGGCCCAGCGTCCTGGGGGTGGGGGTCTCCCTCTCTCTCCAGCTCACAGGGAGCTGCTCCCTGCTCAGCGTGCAGGATGAAATGAAATCATAGCCCATGCCGTCAGGATGCAGATTTTTTATACTCTAGTTTATTTGCACATGTGAATATCAGATGCTGGCTGTGGCCATCGTGCTCTGGAGGGGGTGAAAGGTCGTATGTAAGTAAGAATTGATCAATACCTGAGCTAGTCACCCCCTGCCTTTCCTTGGGAGCCTGTCTCCCCTGGAGCGGGAGTCTGCTGCCCACAGGGTCAGGAGGAAGACGGACACCGACAAGGGGACAGAAACACATCTGTCTCTACCCCCTTCTGAGAAAGAGGGAAGCCGCTGGGGCCTAATTGAGCTCTCTCACTGTGGGGCGTGCAGTCTTCGCATGAGCTGCAAATGGGGTTAGAAGCATTTTAGATACAGGGATGTAAACATTATGTCAGGCTGAACTTACGTGATGTCGAGTGTCTGGATAAAACCTTACCGTTCAGCCACATAGATCCATCTGAGGACTGTGTGATATGTATCAGCTGCCTGATGTGTGGCTGCTTTCTCCCCGGCCCCCTGGGACATCTGATCTGGGGCTCGTATCTCCTGCGCTGCAGTGAGAAGTGAGAGATGGAAATAAAGTGAGTTTAGACTTGGTACACAGCCAATCCTGGTAATTTAGGAACCCAAACTCTACTCTTCCTGGAGCTATTAGCTCTCAGTATTATGGAAGAAGCTTTTCTATCCCAGACAAATGAGAAATGAACACTCCCTCCTAATGGTGGGTAATAATTCAACATCATTCTCTGAAGATCTATGGCCAGTCCCCTGCCAGTCTCTTTGTTAAAAAAAGGCTGACATGTGGATGTTCTACCCTCTTCCCCTCTTTCTCTAACACATGTTAATAAAAGTTCTATATAAAACAGAGTGATAAAAGGAGATTAATACTTTTATTTCTCACACGTGCCGAACTTCATATTTGCATCTTGAATCGCCCAGTGGCAGCGTCTCCACCACCTGAATTAATTAACCTCATCATGGTGGACTCACCCATCCATTCACGTTGCCACAGACAAGGCCTCTGCTTCCTAGATTCAACACACACACACAAATACAGAGGCATTGACTACCTGGAAAATTAAAGAGGTTGGTGCCCGGATAGCCACTTACCTGAAATTTTTTTTTCTACATTTATCCCCAGAGAAAATGACTCGCATTTCTCTGACAAACAAATCTAGATCCTGATGGTCTGAGGCTGAGAGCTTGGCATTTAGCTCGGCAATACCTTATCTGAATTTGAAATTGTCTCCTAAGAGGCAGAGAAATTAACAGAAATTATTTCTGGATCTATTAGCTGGGGTGGAATGGATTTCGCTTGGGGTCCGGCATGGAGTGCATGCTCATCGGATCCGCACGTCTTTATATTACTGTCTTCATTTCGGACATTTTAAAGCCCTTACAGAAAGGATTCTTCAAGGTGGGGAGTTGGGGGTCAGGTCTGAGGGGTGAATTACTACAGCTTGGAACTCCGCTTGTCCACCTATGATCGGCCTTGGGAAGGGATGTTGCAAACTGTAGAGATCTGCCACTAGCTAGCCATGACCTTGGAAGGAAATACGTCGTTAGTGGACCTCAGGGGAAACACAATTTAATTCCCCAGGTGAATTCCAGAAAGGGTTAGTCCCACAGGTGGCAGGCACCGAGGCCACCAGGCTGTAGCACTGGGGCCAGTGCCAACTCTCAGAGAGGTTTCTCTAAGGGCAGACCACCTACCTCCCAACCAACAGCGCCGGTCAGCCATGGGCTTGTGTGACCAGCCTGAGCTATGGTGGACCACGTCCCACTTGGCCTTACTAGAAAGACCAGCCCCATATAAGAGCTCACGTCTACAGAGTGTGTACTCTGGACCAGGAACTCTGCAGGTGCCTTACAAGGCGTTTACAAACCTCCTGAAGTTAGTACCTTAGGAATTCCCATGTTTATACAAGAGGAATGCAGCTCAGAGTAGCTGAGCAACTTTCCCTGGGACTCGCAGCAATGATTAGTTATGGGAGAGGACTCAGCATAACTAGTCATGGAAGGGCCATGCCATGGTGGGGGCACATTCCGGCCAGTGGTCCCCCTGCCCCGCCCCACCCCGAGCCAGGCCATCCAGCATGTCTCAGCTGACGGGACGCACTGGAGGAGAGAAATCAGGCTGGCGTCTACCCCATAGGTCTGCATTTGTTTCTGTTCGTGGGGATATTAAAGTGAACATCATGCGACTTGCGTGAACCTGCTTCATGTTCCAATGGTGGCGTCATCCCTCACACAAGATGCTCGGCAAGTGTGGCACAGACCTCTCGGAAGGTGCCTGAGTCAATTTACATGAGTGTGTGTCCCTTTGTTCAGCTGAAGGCAGATGCTGAGGACCAGGAGAAGGGGATTCTGTAGGACAGAAGGGCGCTGGGTCCTCGTCCCAGCTCTGTGCCCTGGGGCAGGAAGGCGGCAGACAGGAGCTCAAGGAGCTGTTTTCAGGAGGAGCACCAAGGAACTCACCCACCATGGTCCCTCCACTGGGACACAGCTGAGCAAGAGCCCCAAAGACCCAGGCAGTCCTTCTCCCCGCTGCACCCAGAGCTGGACACCACTCAACCCTGCATGTGCTGCCAGGGGGCAGGGCGACCTCAAAGTGTGGTGACAGCTGGTGGACGTGGGGGATCTGAGATGCCTATGAACCCCCAGAGGTCCTGCGAGGGGCGCTTCGAGACATCAGAGAGGGTCTGGAGGGTACTGGAGTCCTGGACAACCGGGTGGGGGTGGGGGGCAGTTCCAGTGAAGCTACACTTTTTTATTCCTCTTAGAAGCCACAGTGCAGCCTTGGGGCGGGCAGACCTGGGCAATCAGCATTGTACATGGGCTGCAAAAGACAAATGTGGCATTTGAAGGACAATGGGACAGGAGACTCAGGGAGCCAAAGAGGACAGTATAGAGACCTAGAGAAGAGACTTTGCTGCCACATGGCCTGGCTCGAATCCTCCCTCTGCCATTTTCCGGATAACCTTGGGCCAATTGTTTAAATTGTACCTCAGTTTTCTGGACGTACAGCCAACGCTTTGCCGGCAGGGGTGCTGAGGAAATGAAATGAGTTTATCTGGGCAAAGCCGCTAGAAGAATACACAGCAAACCACAGGTATGGCCACAATTATTATTACTTTTACTGCACAAAAGAAAATTATAATTGGAGAGGCTGAGGACAGCCTGCCAAAGCTCACACACACCTGCACGTTCTCCCACGGTCAAGGAGAACGCTTCTCAGATCTAATTAAATAAATGTAACCTTAACTGGTTAAAAAAAAAAAAGAATATCATGTCCATGAGCTCCACTAACTGTGTGGTCGCCCTGACCGAGTTTTGTCACAGTCAGAGACAGTCTTAAAATATCTGTAACAAAATCAGTAGAAATGGTATAGCAAGTAACAGGCTTGTAAAATAATGACTTGATCTGAAAATATTTTAATAGTTGAAGAATCTTTATTGCTTTGTACATTTGGTCCAAAGGGTAATTATTTTTGAGTTTTAATGGTCTAGTCAATTTGTTTGCCATTGGTTTATAAATATATAGCATTTCTGTTGTTCAGAAAGTTTTTTTTCAGTCGGATTTATGTTGCCTTTTATGTACTTTGTTTGCATAAGATTCTTCTTCCCAAATCTTTGCATCCTTATCTTTTCTACTGGTGGTGGCAGCTAAGGGGGTACAGAAAAGTGTAGTGGAGATTTGGAAGAATTCATTTAGACTCCACTCTGCCCACCCTCAACCTCTAGACTTACAGCCCCTGAGAGAAAGTTAATGAAAAGAAGTGGGGTGTGGACGGAAGGAACGACCCAAATCCCTGGGAATTTTCTCTGTTGTGGCTTCCCTAGGCCACCGTGGCAAACCAGGAAAAGAAGCCCGTTCCGTAAATATCTCGTCACTGCAATGCCTGAGTTTAGCTCCACCGTCACGATTAAGAATTGCTCGGCCCCATCCTAACATCGGTGCTGAAAGATCCGTGGAACACTGGCTTAGTAAAGGGGGTGATGCTTTGTATAGCACCTGCCCAAGTCATGGTATGAATTCCTAAGCTGGACATAAAGTACATTTCCTTTGCCTGCAGGCAGAAATTCCTGGGCAGAGCCAACTGACCCAGGGAGGGCAGGTGCAGGGAGCAGGCAGGTGACAAGCCCGAGTCCCTGCCGCACCCTCAGAGCATGGCCTTTGAGTTACACCACTGGAAATCTGAAGCCCAACGTCTCTCTCTTGCCTGACAACTCCTCTTGCTGGCAAGTGTGCCTCTCAGACACCTCTGGGTCCCCGAGGGCCTCTCCAAATCACCTCCCTCCTGGTTTCTCCTCCTCCTCAATTTTTCTGTAAGCTCGTGCTGAAGGAGCCTTTGTTGTATGGTGACGGACAGAGGCAGAGACGTGGGCAACAGCGCCCCATTCTTTATATCTCTTGGCCGCGGGGCATTGAGAGGACCACAGACCCCACTCCCTGGGAAGCCAGGGGCGTGTTTATCCCGGTGCCAATAAAGCCGGCGCGATTTATGGCTCTGCTTTTTAATTCATTCAATTCTCTGTTCATTGGGAGGTTAATGTTGTTGATCTATTTTCTCTTGAAACAAATAAAAACAATATGTGCTGACACTGGCTTGGACTTTTGACATGGACCAGGGAGGTCAGCATTTAATTTTATATTTATAGACTCTACCCCGACAGTATTATCTGTATTAAAAACTGCTCACTCAATCCTTGTCATCTTATAGCTCGGGTCAGAGGCTCCCGTCTCAGGCCGGTGCTCTAATTCAGCTTCCTCCTCCTCCTCCTCCACACCTCTTTCCACATCCCCTCCCCACTTCTTCCATAGTTTGATGCCTTCTTTTTGTCTTTCTTTGTTGTTTCCTGCCCTGTGACTCACATATGCTCTCCCAGGCTGTCTCTTTCACTCTGTCTTGCTCCTCCTACTTTTTCCAGCTTTTAGCCCCCTCTCCTTTCCTGGTTCTCTCTCTTCTCTCTAAAACCTCTTCCCTCCCTGGAAGCTCTGTCTTTTGCGCCAAAAGCGAAAGCTTTAGCTGGGTATTGCGGCAGGTACCCTATAGTGCCAGCTGCTTGGGAGGCTGAAACAAGAGAATGGCTTAAACCCAAGAGTTTGAGGTTGCTGTGAGCTGTGAAGCGACAACACTCTACTGAGTACTCTACGACTCTATGTAGTAAGACTCTGTCTTAAAAAACAAAATAAAATAAAATAAAAGTGAGAACCTTTGGGTTTGCTCCTTTGCAGCAACCTTTGGGCTTTCACTATGGAATTGGAGCTCTGGGTTGGGGAAGGGACGAGGGGCAGGGCGTTAAGGCCTAACAATTTTGAGTTTTGACAATGAGAGGGGCCACCTTTCTTTGAGAGGGCCTTTGGGTCATTTCTAAGTTTAAACTTAAAAATTTCATTCTTAAAACCCTGCCTTCCAGCCCCCCACAGGCAGTGGCAGAGACTGTGATGAAGCAGTTACAATCGCCGGAAACATCTCTTCCTTGAGCTTCTGTCTGTAGTGCCGTATCCACAGGCACACTGCTGAACGCCGGATCTACATGATGAAAATTGTTTGAAAAATGAAACACAGGAGCAGGCAGAAAGCGGTTGTAGAAAGAGCCCTGCCCCGGCCGTCCATCCACCAGTTCTCTGGTTGGAACCATTGAGGCCCAGTCTCTGCCTCTGTAACGTGAGAAGAGCATCACGTGGGTGCAGGGCAGGGTGGACATTGGGGACAGCCTGCGGTCAACACGTCTGGTGCACATGGTAGGTATGCAAGGTGTGGGAGCCTCGTTTCTGGGTATTTGGGGGAAAACACCATTTTATCCCAACAATTATGTTAATAAAGCAGTTGTTAAAATAGCCTGTCTTTGTGTGAAGGTGCAAAGAATGGGTCGTTTCTTAGGGACGGAGCCACGTACATCAGGAGTCCATCTCCTCTTGGTGAGTTACACCCCTGGCACTCTGAGGCTGTGGAGTTAAGATGTCATTTTGGAAACTCTGTCAGCTATGGCCTGAGCGCTCCGTGGTGTGGGGCAGAAGCATCACCTTTGGAATGAACTTTTCTCTTCTGGACTGGCCACCAGCAGTGTGGCTGTGGCCGGGGTCCCCACTGATCAGAACCATTCTTGCTTCTGTCCACGGGCACCCCTCCTGTAACTTCTGTGTCCTCACCTGTGAAATCGGGGTAATGATGCTGTTCCATCCACAGATGACAGCAGGATTAATTAGATGCTATATTTAAAAGACTTTAGATCCTTGGAGGAAAGTGCAGTGTAACTGATATCTAAGAAGATAAAATATTTAAACCGTAGCCTCCAGGGGCCGTTAATCTTATTGTATTTTCAGCATTTTAGAAATTTTGTATGAAAACATTCTTTAAGAAAGCTTCTCTGGCCAGACAGCTGAAGAAGAAATACTTCCTAGGAGAGTTACAATAGCTCAGCGTCGTTCTCCCAAAACTGGCCTTCCTCTCCTTGGCCATGCACCTACCAAGATGGCAGAAATGGATGGGAGCCCTGAATCCTCCAGCCCGTCCCTCGGGAGGGTGTCAGAGGAGCTATGGAGCGGCCTGCAGTGGGAGGCATGAGGGAAGAGACATGGTTCAGGGCCGTGAGAACACCCAGGCAGGTCCTGGGCAGACAAAGAGATTTTCATCCGAGCAAATATCGAAAGATAATTTTAATCAATGTTGTTTCTTCTTCAGCAAAGATCGTAGAGACACGGTGTTTCTGAGCCAGACAAAATTTAACTTCAACTCTCTTGCATCAGGTGATGAGACTCAAAGAGATTATTAAATAATTTTACCAAAAGCTTCTTGGGGGAATGGAGACCAGTCCCAGGGCCTCCTGTTTACAAGGAAGTCAACAAGCCTTAAATTTCACAGCTCCTGTTTGCATAGACCGGGTTTTGTATTTGTCATGTTATATTCTTTTCCTTAAAAGTATACGAGCGTCAGACCTCACCACACCTGGATCTAGCCTGCTTCCACGTCTCCTGAGTGAGAACGATTTTCTCATTTGTATCTGCGGGCTCTACTCAGATTTTTCTGGTTACATGCGACAGAAGCCCAGCTCAGTCTTGCCTAAGCAGGAGAGGGAAATTACCAATTCACGTAACTGGAAGGAATAAGGGTACAGATGGCTTCAGACGGCTCCATCTATGCCATCGGAGCCCCATCTCTCTCCGTCTTTCAGCTCTACGGCCTTCCGTATTGCCTCCTTCTCCAGATGGTGGCTGATTGCCACCAGCAATTCCCAGCTTTAGCCTTCCTGTTTAGCAATCTCCCCAGAAAAGATTTGCTTCTTCCCCAGCTATTCCATCCAACTTCCCAGGGACAGACAGACCCTCCTGGGCAATCCTGAAGGGTTCATCCCTGAACCAGTAACCTTGTCCAGGGTGATGAAATAGGCTGGTTGGTTATGTTGTGTCTTCTCTCCTAGAGCTGGAAAAGAGAGCCAGTTCCATCCACGCTATCTGGACTGAGGGGTGAGAAAGGCTGGTTTCCCCAAAAGGAAATCAGTGTGGTGTTACTAGTCATGGGGACTGTGGAAGCGCTGGGCTCCCTATGTTAAAAGATTCATAGCAAGCCTGGGTCAGCGGCTCACGCCTGTAATCCCAGCACTCTGGGAGGCCAAGGCCAGAGGATCCTGTGAGTTCAGAAGTTCAAGACCAGCCTGAGAAAGAGCAAGACCCTGTCTCTACTAAAAATAGAAAAACTAGCTGGGTGTCAGGGTGGGTGCCTGTAGTCCCAGCTCCGCAGTTTGAGGTTGCTATGATCTATGACACCATGGTACTCTAGACAGGGGGACAGAGTCAGACTCTGTCTCAAAACAAACAAAAACAAAGGAAAAAAGATTTGTACTAACATCTTGTTTGATTTCTTTCTCTTAGAAAGACCCCTCTGTTAGTATACGACCCGGGTCCTATATCCTACTCAGATGAACTAGGTGCCATGGGCTGTGGTGTTCCTAGCTGGATGACCCAGGATCAGTCACTGCACCTTGTGCTGGACCGAGATCCAAGCTCTGGACCCTTTCTTTATCCCCCACCCCAGGCACTTAGCTTTGCTTCATTTCCTAGAATTTAGGCTGATCCCAGAAAAGCACTGCAAATGATATGATATTAATTCGTCACACACGAGAATGAAGACTCGATGTAGACATTACACTTTATAGAAAAATGAAGAAGATTGCAATCTTGCACACTTGCATTTGTGGATAGAGATATGTCTCTGCGTGTTCTTGGCAGATGACACCACCCACCCACGGGAGCTTCTGATACTTGGAATAGGGGTAACTGGCCTCTTTCTTAAATCAGCACAGTAGGGGGGTAAACCCTATAAACAGGAGCCCTCAGAGCCAAACCTCTGTCTTCCCCCTCCCGGGAGCTGAGCCCCCAATTCTGACATTCCCAGCACCCTGGGAGAGACACACTGGGCATATTCAATATAATTGCACCATCGGTTTCCTGAGTGTGACACATCTTGCCTGATTACACTGCATGTTCAAGGAGGTAAGAGTTGGATGAGGGAGGCCCCTGTCTGGTGACCTTTCTTTTGGCGGAAAGCTAATAGACATTCCACTCTGCAGAGAAGACTCTCTCCCGGGGAATTTGCACGGTAATACAGATTTCGCCTCCATCATTGTGTTTAATTGAAAGGAGAGTTACATCAAATTTTTACCTAATGATTTGTACAACATTCTTACATAATTAAAGGAAAGTGATGCAAGTCCATCTTCAGTCATTTGCTAATAGAGCCACTTCCCTCCCCCATCTCCTTGCCTGGCTTCTGGGTAATTGTCTGCTGGTATCAGTGCAGAAAGGGGACCTTGGAGAGGTCGAAGGCAGCAGTGGTGGTGGTGAGGACCTGTGCGCCCTTTCTGCCTGGTGGAGGGGTGCAGGGCAGTCCCCCAGGCCCGTGCATATATATCAGCACACAAAGGTGCTGAGCAGTGAAGAGACCCTGACCCCCTCTTGGTCCTCCCCTCTACCCACCATGATCTCTGCATGCAGATACCCCCTCACCACTCCTGTGGGTCCAGACCAAGACCAAGGAGACCAGGTTCTAAGAGGGTGGAGCACTTTGCCCAGGAATGGGAGGGATTGCATGAAAATTAGAGTTGCCCAACCCCCTGCCCACTGTCCAAGTCAGAGCTCAGGACCTACCCCAGGAGACACAGCGTCTCATCTGCCAGCCACTGTGTCTTGGCGTTTTGGATCGGAGTCCCTGCAGACACACGTCTATCTCCATTTTGCCATCGGGCCAGCCATTCACAGCCCCCTCAAATGGCCTATTCATGCGTGTTTCCAGAGTGGCCCCTGGACTTCACAAGCCCTTATCTGAACAGAATTGTGTCCTTCACACAAAGGAGACCACTGAGAGGTCACAGAAACTGAAACCATTTTGAGTGTTTGTTATTGCTCTTAATTTTCTTTTTATGAGAAAGTCTCACTCTGTTACCAGGGGTATGGTGCCGTGGCTTCACAGCTCACAGCAACCTCAGACTCCTGGGCTCAAGCGATGCTCCTGTCTCAGCCTCCTGAGTAGCTGGGACTACAGGTGCCCACCACAATGCCTGGGTAGTTTTTCTATTTTTAGTAGAGATGGAGTCTCACTATTGCTCAAGCTAGTCTCTCGAACTCCTGAGCTCAGGCAATCTACCTGCTTCAGCCTCCCAGAGTTTTTGCTCTTCATAAGAAAAAGAAAACAACTTTCACTTATTTTTTGGACTGTTATAACTGCTCTGAGACAGCCTCTCTCCATTCTTCTATTTCCTCCTCAAATCACATCTTTGCAAGTTAATTTCTCAAAGCTCTGCCCTCCTGCGCACTTTCCACCTGTGTCCAAATGATGGGCTGCAGTTCCTTCCAAGATGCACCATTGCTGATAGGGTAAGGACCCAATCCTCCCATCTGCCACGCAGGGTCCTTCACACCTGGTCCCAACACACCTTTCCAACCTTAACTCCCACCCACTTAACTCCCTTAACTCCCCTCTGGCTCCTGTTTCTGTTGGGGGTGCAGACAGCACCTGATACCCAGTGGGCTGAGACACAACGCCCCAGCACGTTTACGTCCCTCCCGAGTGCATGGCCAGCCACCATCTGCCTCTCTCTGAGCCATGCTGGGGTCTGCAGGAGCTCGACAGACCCTCTTGAGGGCAGCTGCCACCTCCAACCAGTGGACCTCTCTGTGATCACAACTGCTGTACCAGGAGGCGCTAAGGCTCACCCCGGGACTTTCTTCCCCAACTGCTGAGGCTGTATCAGGATCCACCCTCCAAGGCAGGAGCATCCTGAGCTCAGTTGGACATGACACTCACCTGGGGGGCTTAGCAATGCCGGTGGCCAGACCACACCCTGGAAGATCGTAGCGGAATTTCTGGAGTGGGGGGTGAGATGGAGATATTGCTGCGTCAGGAGTTTTAAACCCTCTAGGTAAGCCCCATGTGTGATGTGCTGCTCAAAGTTCGTGGCTCTCACTCTTGGCACACCCTCAGGAGACTTTAAAACACAAGAAAGTCCTGTCTCACTGCACACTAATAAAATTCAGATCTGCCAGTGTGGCATCTGGTCATGAGCATTCTTAAAAAGCTCCCCTCGTGAGTCTAACCGCCGATCTACAGCCATGTTCAGGGGGTGCTTTAATGCAGGACTCCAGAAAGTGCCATCATAGTAGAAAGTGACCTAGGTGTCCTGGCACGTAGGCCACGTCATTCAAGGGTAGGGTTAGGGTCCCAAGATGCAAAACACCACCCTCCAGGACAGAATCCAGAGGCCATCCCCTCCTTGGCTGATCACACTGGTGTTGTGGTGGTAGTTTGCAGAGACCCAGAGTTCCACCTGGACTGTTGGCAGCCGTGAGGTGGGGCGGTCCCTCCCTCCGCCTGGCAGGTGCTTCTCCTGGCTTGTCTGGTGTGCAGGCTGCTGCCACTCTTTCTGTCCCTTCCAGGACTTCCTATCTCTGCTCTATGGGGGATCTCAGGGGAGGGTATCAGGGCCGGCGAGGGAAGATGGGTCAACTCCTCCCTGAAATACAGTTAGAAATGCCCCCATCCCTCCCCTTCCCTGCTGGACAGCCTTGCAGTCTCCACAGTCACTCATTGATCTCACTGCTTGGGTTAACCATTTTGTCATTTTGTGCTTGCCAGGGTGAGGGGCGCGCACCGCGGAGGCCAGGGCACTATCTCACAACACAGGACCTGGAGCCTCTCAGCAGCAAATAGCAGTCTGGGTCCCCCCCGTGATATATTCCGTGCTTTCTCAGCAAGCATTTTACAGTTCTCAAACTTTAATAACTTTAGTTATAGGTAAGATAAAAACAATCTTCCTGGTAATGAGCAGAGAATTTCCTTCTCGAAGATGATATTAGACTTGGATTGTGTTTTCCAAAGTACACAATTTGCCCTCTCTCTCACACGGTGGCCATCCACCCTCCCAACCCTCCCGCAGGATCTAAATGATAATGTCTCCAACCATGTAACGCAGTTACCCTCAAATTGAATAGATTTGCTTTTAAATGCCACTTAGATATTGTTTCTATCCTACCTATAACCCAAGTTATTAAAATTTAACAGTAAAACAGACTTTATGAAGACTGGTGGTATTATAGCGTAACAGAAAAGCGACTTCAGCAAGGCCTCTAATGACAGCCAGGGCACCAGGGACCATCCTCGTGGGTTTGGAGGTGACTCCAGCAGGGTCCTTTCAATGCCCAGTTTACTGACCGACACTTTGTAACTTCCACAGGACTGGTAGAAACTGGAAAAACCATTATTTTTTCCTACAAGTAGTTACAAAGGAGATAGGAATACCTTTTGGGGTTACATCCTAGGACAGCTGCGTATCTGAGTGACCCTGTTAATTACTGGGCTATCACACAAATGGCTACCTGAGTTTTACCCTTTGCTCCTGGAGAAATCTAAGAACACAGATTTTTAGGCTGACCCTTCAGACAGCCTAGTTTCTTCCAGCTCTGTTGATGCTTTGGAGACCCACGTGCTGGGGCATATTTTTTTCCTTATCTGGCGCTAGACAGCACTGCACCCAGAAAGATGGGCTCCTGCCCATGGGCAAACGCGTGCTGCCTTGAGGCAACAGAGCCTCCTGCTTGTGGCCACTGGTGTGTGAGTGATTAAGCTCACGGGCAGGTAGGAACCAGGCACGGGGGAAAGACTTGGAAATATAGATTTCATCTCAGTGTGGAAGAACTGTTGTCAAAGAGAAACAGGTGAGTCTTAGGCAGTTTAGTTACATCTCACAGTTCCTGCCCTGTTCGCTGTGTGATTCATAACAGAAGAGTCCTGGCTTTGGGGTCTGTGCTGCCGTGTCCTGGGGTGGTTTGGGTAGTGGGTTTGGGGGGCAGGGCAGGGAATGTGATTTGCCCCGAAGGGAGTCCCTTGCTCATTATACCAGAAAGAGATTTAGGGACAAGCCATGGGGATGTGGCCGATAGGAAAAGGGAGAAATTTCTCACATTTTTGAGCTCACATCCACGTGGGCCTATGTCCTGCCCAGGGCACCATGGAACCCTGTTGGGGAGCAGGCTGGGCCCCTCGCTGGGTGGGCTTGCGCTTTCCTGCCAGTCCGCAGCGAGCCCTGGGTCTTCCCATGGCGGACCCTCGAGCTCCACATCCTAGGGCCGAGTTTCTGCTGCCCCTCAAGTTCTTGAAGTATGTGAAATGCTTTAAGGAAGGAGTTAAACTCAGAGAAACAAAGAGTAGGGAGACAGGTCAGAAGTGAGGATTTCAACAGATCTGTTGGAGTCGGGCGAGTAAAGGATCCAATGATGGTGAAAGTAAGTTGGAGAAGCCGGCTGCACGTCGGAATGAGCAGGGCCCGGGCTGCGGGGGTGCTAGGAATGGGGGCCTGCTGGGGACCAGCCGGGAGGAGGGCCTCCCAGCCTCTACCACCTGTGTGCTGGGTCCTACACCTGACACTTCCCCAGGGGAACAGCGGTGAGGATACTGCTTAACTCCTGGAGGAACCTGGGCTGCTGTGTGACACTGGTGACAGGGGCTTTCTTATGCTGGCGTCTCAAGTCCCCAGGTCTGAGGGCGGGTCAGACACCCGTCAGTCCTCTGTTCATGGGAGAGCCCTAACAGGAAACGTGAGTACCCAGTGGCACGGGATGCCTGGACTGGCTCCTCAAAACCGTTACCCAGCTCTTTACTGTAAACAGGGACAGGCAGGTAAGGTCACAAGGGAAGGCCAGCAACACCACGGGCAAAAGCCAAGGAAAGCCACAGCCTAGACCCTGTGTGAACACAAAGTACAGCTCCGTGCTCAATAGTGGCAAAAAAGTGACAAGAGGTCAGTTGGGCCTGGAGGCTTTGGGGTCAAGAGTTCAGAGACCAGGTTCACTGATAGGTCCCAGGACATTGTGGTGGCAACAAATTCCCCACACATCCATCTTTGAGGCTGTTGGCTGAAGACCCAGGGAAGGCCAGTGGGAAGTCTCAGCGTAGGTGGGCAGCAGAGACCCTGGGAGTGAGCAGGACTCCTGTTGGTGAAGCAGAGAGGGGCTCCGAGCCAGATTTCCGCATTTGTAAATACATACGTGACCTTATCTCTGTTAGCAGACCAGCAACTCTGGGCACCTAGTTTCTGTGAATTTTGGGAAAGCTATTTGGCTAAGATCCCCAGCAGAATGGTGACAGTAACAGCTAGTGGCTTATTCAGCACGGCAATGTGTGTGTGTCCTAAGTCTGCAGCTTCTGATGGAAATAAATTCCACTCTCGGGCAACCAGCCCCTGTTCATAGTAGGCACTTAGTAAATGCTGGTGAGGCCAGAGCCTCTGTGGGGTTGATTTAGCTTCTCGAGCTGACAAGGCACAGCCTCTCAGACCCCCCACCCCCACCCCGGTGTGACCTCTGAGGACAGAACCACACAGCTTGTGAGATCCTCCTGGACCAGCATTTTCACTGCTGTGGTGAATGGCCAACTTATGTTACGCAGGCTGGACAAGGAGTTTCCCATTCAAGCCAAGCTTGCCAGTCATCTAAGGGTTGTGCAATGGTGAATTAAGAGGGAGTTGTGATCCCAAGGAAAGCCCCATTTGAACTCGCCGCTTGCTGGAGCTTAGCACGCTTCTGTTTAGACCTCTAAATGGCACGGCCTTGCCTGGTGTCCTGCAGCATAATAAATTGGAGCCCTCACATTAACCGGTCAGCCTTCAGTGATAACCAAAGTGCAGCCTGCCGGTGAGGCCCTGATCAATACGACTTTCTATTTATAGGATTGATACAAATGGAAGTTTTATTTAAATGAGACAATGCTGAAGAGCTCACAGAGGATCGATTGGATAAAATACAGTAAGACCGTTTAATTTGGGTTTGATATGTGGCTCACATGCGCACACGTGCACAGACTTACACACCCGTTCACATCCACCCACCCTGATTCCCCTGAGATACAAAGGCAACGTGGAGGGAAGGTCAGTGCCCCCCTGAGCACCCCGAAAATAATCCAGCTGTGAGCAGGTGCTGGTGGAGGCAGGACACAGCAAAGTAAAATGCAAACTAGAGCTGGGTGCGGTGGCTCACGCCCGTAATCGTAGCATTTGGGAGGCTGAGGTGGGTGGATTGCCTGAGCGCACAGGTTCAAGACCGGCCTGAGCCAGAGTGAGACCCCATCTTTAAATAATAGCCAGGCGTTGTGGTGGGCACCTGTAATCCCACGACTTGGGGGGCTGAGGCAAAAGGATCACTTAAGCCCGAGAGTTTGAGGTTGCTGTGAGCTGTGATGCAAGGGACTCTATTGAGGGCAACATAGTGAGACTGTCTCAAAATAATTAATTAATTAATTAAATAAATAAAATAGAAACTAGAGAGAAGGCAGAAGAAAGCACAGGGGAGGGTTGGGTGGAGGTTAAAGGTGCTAGGCTTTAGTCCCCTCCGTGAAGCCCCTCTCATGTCTGGGATTCCAGCTCTCTGTCTAGAAATGAGATGCTGCTGTGAGGTACTAACTGCAAAAAGAGAAATCAGCTTTCACTGCCTCGTCTGTCCCTAATCTAGTCTTATTCCCCAGAGAGTCAGGGTGTGAGGTTTTGGACAGGGGAAGCCTGGGTTGGAAACACCGGCCCCACCAGGACTGTGAAACCCTCAACAAGAGGCGTGGGGAGGGGACATGGGATGAGTCTGGGCATGAGGCTTCTTCTTTTAGGCTTCTTCACCCCCAGTGTGGCAGTGCTGGGCTTGCTCACCTCCTTCTGGGTTCTGGTTTATCATCTGGAGATGGAGACAGTGATGCCGCCACGTGCCAAGCATATGTGAGCATGAAAGGTAGGCAGCCCCGCCGAGTGCGTCACCGTGGCTCGTGAAAGGGGTGGGCTCCTGGCCCCGCGTCTGGGCTGTGCTCCCTGGAAATAGGCAACAAGGGGCGCCTGGCTGACAAGAAAGGTCGAGTGGCCAGGCTGCTGGTGTCTAACCCAGGTGCCACCTGCATCAGCCTGGCACCAACCTTTGTAACTATCTGAGCTGGAAAAGTGGCACCATGCAGGCATGGAGAGAAAGGCTGACCCTAGACTCCAAGGGGACAGGCTACATTCTCAGTGGGTCCCTGGATGAAAGGAAAGATGCTGGCAGTGGCCACTGTACCACTGCCCTGACAAGGTGTGGCCGTCCCCAGCCCAGGCTGGGGAGAGGCTCGTGCACTGCAACCAGGTGTGGACTGTTCCTTCCTCAAAGGCAGGGTCCTGGAATTTTTATCAGGGCAGGGAAATGAGCTGTTGGAGTCCTCTTTGGGACGAATCTATTTGCTACAGTGTTGGGAAATGAAGTTTATCTTTGTAATAGCACCGAGAGACTTCATCTTGCATATTAGAAGTTCACTAGGTATTAGGTAATTGAGATCATAAATTCTCTTCGTTGTGACCTATCATCTCAGTATTTATTTTTTTCCTCTGAAAAGATGAGAGGCATAAAAAGTAAGCTTTGTAGTTTTATATCTGTCAGCTTGTCACATAAATATCTCAGTAACGACTGATCTTATCATCATAAAACTTCCATTTGTACGGTCAGACATGTCACATTGGCTACTTACAAAAAAGTCGAGTACGCCCGACACCCAACCCCGTTCAGAGCCACAGAGAGGTCTGGAGGGGACAGAGGGGGAATGAGGGCAGCAGAGTGACCACAGAGGCCGTGGTCCCCACATCCGGGGTGTCCTCTGCAGCGTCCACAGAGTGAAGCCCTTTGAGTGTGGCGGAGACCTGTCTGCCTCTCAGAGGGCACCATTAGGGAACACCCGGCAAGCATAACCAGGTCTTTCTTTCCTGATGGTGGCAGCAAATCGGGATTTTAGTGCATTTACAAGTTGGCTGTGTTGGCAGGTCAGGCTGGAAAGGCAACATTAATTTGAGACAAGTGTCCACTGACAGCAGCTGGTGCCACTCCCCATACAGCTCAGGGGACACAGAGGGAAGGGCCCTGCTCGCAGCAGTCCCCCGTCTAGCACAGGGGACAGTTCCATGGAACAGGAAGAGGGGTCTCCAGGGTACAGGGGACGCTCGTGGGGCAGTGATCAACAAAGATAGCCATGCCCCGGAGCACAGATTTGGTTTTGGGACCCAAGAGAAAGCTGGGCATTCAGATCTATTGAATGTGACTATTTATTTTTCCAATTACGGCTTATTGAGCGCCAGCTGTACACGAGGCTCTGTGGAAAGATCTGAGGCCCACCGGACCCTGGACATCCCATCATCTAATGGATAGGTGTGGGGTGTTAGGTTAAGTGAACTTTCACACAAATAACAGTCTCCACCTTACAAGGGAGTCCTGAGGACTCCGGAGCATGAAGTGGTGAGTTGGGGAAGGCACTCAGCGCTGTGTGGAGTGGGGCACTTCAGCCCCCAGGGAGGCCTGAGCCTCTCAGCGCTTCCCAGCCCTTCCTAGGAGAAGCTCAGGTGTCAGACCGACTCTGGCAGGTCCTTCACGGCCTGATGACCGAGAGGTGTAAAAAGCAGTGACAGGCCAAGAAGCCAGGGGGTAGAAAGCTGACCCCCTCAACCGCATCTCCAGTGTAGGCGAGACACCGGCCTCAGCATCTATTTGGAAACACAAACTTCTTTCAAGGTGGCCTTTGCCGACATGGTCTCAGAAGAGGCTGCCAAACCCCAAGGAACATCAGCCGGTGACACTCGGAGTCAGGACAAGGCCTTCCCTAGGATCCAGGGTCCACTGAGGACAAGGTGTGGCCAGGAAGTGGTTGGGTGAGGACCAAAGTGACCAGGTCTCTTTATTCTGTGACCTGCTTTCAAAACATCTTTCTGTGGCTCTATATTTGGGGTAAATATTCTTATCTTTTGACTCCAACCTAGAAAAATATCATTAACAAGTAGCTGCCTTGCACTCCAGACCTATGACAAGTCACGAACGGGGTGTGAAGGGCCTCGTTAATCTTCACAGCAATTCCCTGAGTCCATCTCCTTGGACCCCATTTACAGACGGGGATGCTGAGTGGGGAAGCATCTGGCAGACCCAGTTTTCACCCCAGAACTGCCTGTGTTCCTGATGTGTGGTGCAGTGGTTACGGCCACCCGTAGCTCTTGGCTCGCTCCCTGTTGGTGTTGACTCAGGCGAGCTTTTGGGCGGCCAAAACCTGTGAAGCCAGGAAGGGAATGTCTGAGTTTCAGGGGAGAACTCCTCTTGACAAAACAACTTTCGCTCTCTCACCAGACAATATTCCTTGCTTTTTGAGCTCAGAGCATCCTGCTTTACCTGAAACTGTCCCCTCCATGAGCACGTAGCTAGCACTTCACGCCTCTGAACACTCCCTCTGATTCTCCCGGTTCTCCCTGACACTTCTTCCTCTGGCCAGATGCAGCGTCTTGCTGGACTTGTGACCAGTCACCCGCAGGAGCCTGTTCTGCCCAGGAGACTGTGTTGTTTATTGTAGATATTCTTTGAACGTGACCTGGGTTGTCCTAGGTAAATGTGAGACATGCCAAATGAAAATTTGTTGAGGAGACACCTCTGGATAGGCCAGAGCTTTCAGATGAGGTGTAGAATTCCACTCTGGGAAGCTTGGGCCACTGGGTACAGGTCAGACACCCACAAGGCCCCACATTCCAAGGGCCAAACAGTGGCAGGGGAATAAGAAGCCCAGAGCCAGCTGAGGCTCCCAGCTCCTGTGACCAAATATGTCCCCATCACAAAGTCTCTTGGGAAAATCATGACGTCTCAGAGCAATAAGAGGCGAAGATCTGATTCTTAGACAGCCAACAGAGAATTCCCAAAGGCCCTCCTCAAATGCACAGCCCATCCTCTCCCCTGGACTCTGTGCGCTCTTCTTATAGACAGGAGGAAATTGCACGGTGATTTCTTGCCTAAGAAGACCCTTCGGAAGCAGTGAGAGGACTCTGTATAGAGGAGTGTGGATCGCCACTTGACTTGGTTGTTTTCTAAGTAACACACAGCATTTGAATTCTCAAGCTAATCTTGATTAACACCCAGGAAACTGGGGTCTTTTAAGTAAAAGCAAGAGCAATTCTAAAAAGAAAGAAAAAAAAAAAAATAGGTCAATGGGCCTTTTCTGGAAGGTCGTTCCAGCAAAGCCAAAGGCTGGCCTTGAAATGTCCAGGTTTCCTGGTGTTAATAGAATTTAGATCACATGGAGAATTTAGATCACAGGAACAGAAAGCTCTGTCCTTTTTCAACTGACCCAATTTGAGAAGTAAAAATTGATCAGCAGACCAGCTGGGCATGCAGACACAGACCACAGCATTTGCATGGGCTGTTAGGAGTGTTATTCACAGCTTCTGGCAGAGGAGGCCGGCACTCCTCTGCATCCAAAATGGTATGCAGAACACCCCCACCGCCTCCGTCACCTGCGCACACGCCAGGGAGACTGGTCACGACCCCTGGGTCAGGACAACGCCAGGTAGGAAAATGAGTCAGGGTTGAGGGGGTGTTAGTGCCACCTGTCAACTCCTCTGCCTAGCAGCACTGCAGAGGGGCCTGTGAGGGGAGGTGGGAACGTGGGGAGAGGAATTCCAGAGCCTCTCAACTGTATATATTTTCTGAGTTTCCTCCTTCACTTGCCAATGGACTAGAAAAGAAAATGAGTATTACTAAGATTTTTTTTTTTTAAATTAAGGCATCATTTACATACCATAAATGCACAGTTCTTAAGTACACAGTTTGATGGATTTTGACAAATGTATACAGCCGTGTAATCACCAGCCCGTCCAAGATCAGCGACAATTTCCATGACCGCAGAATGTTCTCTCATGCCTCTTTCCAGGGACTCCCTTCCAGAGGCAATGATGCTCGGTTCTGATCCCCCAAATGCATAAAATTATGTGGTGTGGACACTTCTGAAGCCAGCTTACATTGCCCAACCTATTGTTTTGAGATTCACTTGCTGTGTTACACGTATGGGTAGACTATCTCCTATTAAGGAGTAATAGACTGTTCTACAGTTTGACCACAGCTTGTTTGGCCATTCAAATTTTGATGGACATGAACAAAGAAAAATTAAGAGAGTCAAGGGAGGAAAAAATGTATTTTGACTCGGAATTAATAAATTTGCTCTGTGGATGTTAGTGGATGTCAGTGCTGGGTTGAACTCTGAGCCTGATCTCAGGCTCCGTGGATTCTAGTGGGAGATGCAGACTGTGGACAAGGAAACAGACACACGCCCAAGATAATTCTAGATTGCAGTGAAGTTCTCTGAAGGCAATAACTCTCATGGAAAAGAAAACAAAGATGACAGTTTGAGGACAGATACTTTGGTAGAGTCTGTTTTGTAATTAAAATTGCTATTAAGATCATTCATCTGATGAAATAATCTTTTGCATCAATTTGTGCTTTTCTGCCTCAAAAATGGTCACGAGCCAGCAAGTCAGGGGTGAAGTGTGAAATCCAAATCTCAGCCCGGCCCTTTCTTCCTCGCCTGGGTTTTTCTCAAGTCTGTTTCTTCCTTGTGTTCCAGCTCTTTGTATTACGGATATATTTGTGGTTGCTCAGTGGAGAGTTCTTAAAAATAAGAATCCTGTTTCTAAGAAATAAAAACCAAGAAACATGTGCTGGGAGATTTAAATTATTTCTTTCTAAAACAACCACCACCATCCCTCTCTCTCTCTCTATTCAAGATTCTAGGTACAAATATTTTCAAAGGAGTCGATGTCCCCCCTTTTAACCATGGGGCTTTCTCTCCTGAGTTCCCCAGACTGCATTGTTAAGAGGGAGGCCCAGGGAAATACTTGAGCATTGTATAATAAAGTAGTTCATGGCATAATTAAAATGATGTAGTAGAACAGTAACATGATATGCTGAATTTAAATAACTAAAGCTGATTAAGAAGGACATCAGAATTAAGTGCTTGATGGAATTGGCATAACAAATCCAAGATGGCCTCTCCACGTTTCGGCTGAGAGATGATGCCAACCATTGATATTTTCCAGGCAAATTTGTTGATAGATAAAACATTTTTATAGACTTTCCATTATTCCTTGTAGCCATCAGCTTTTAATTTTCTCTTTCTAGTTAATATACTTGTGTATAATTTAAACAGAAAACTGTTCTGTTTCATCATAAAAGATTTGCCTGTTACTTTGGGTATGTAAATCAAGAGGACAGCCCAACATCCTTGAACTTGTTTTTTAAGGCATTTGTTGACAACAACAGAAAAGGAGATCACAGACGCCGCCAATAAGCGTGGACATCAATTATTTTTTAATTGTATAGGAGTACAGTACACTAATTAAAACTAGTATATCTTGCAATGCCAAAGGCAAAATTAATTATTAATTTTTATTAATATTCAGAAGTAGCACAAGGAATGCATTAATAAAGATTTGGTGGTTGTGACCGAGATCTTGTTCAGCTTTATATTTTAGGAGATAGGAAGGAAAAAAAAGGAAGAAGCAGAAGCAGCAGAAGAAGAAGGTTTGCTGGCTCGATCTGAATAAAGAAGGGATGATCTTTATTGAAATGGAACGTGCTCTCTCCAGAGCCGGTATTTAGTGACAGAACGTGAGATGTGGAGGGAGATTATGTGAAAACCCCCAAAGCTTGTCTATAACGGTTTGCGTTGACAACTCTACATTCACCTGTAAAATTGTTATTGTTACCTTAGATACTTTTGGTTATTAAATTGGATATTTTAGTTAAGCCATCCTGAGTTGACATTTAATAATTCATTTAGGAGCCGTGCACAGAATATTATCCAGCTCCCCAAATCCAAGATGAACGGAATTAGTTTCGTGCACTAAAAAGATAGTGACAGGACTTCTTCGTCCTCTCCCTGCTCTCCCCTCCTCCTGTTTTTCAGTTCTCCTCCCCTTTCCCCCTCCCTCGACCTCCTGTCCTGTTCTCTTCCTTCCCCCCCTCTCTCTTTCTCCTTCCTCCTCTCACAGCCAGAAGCCCATCTCTCGAGCTGTCTTGCTAACAGTGTAAGATACGACAGCTAGTGAATCTGCATCCCCCTTTGTGCAACCCGTGGCCTCTCCATTTAAGCAGCCTCTGATTAGCAATCCACTTCCTTTACAAGGAATTTTCCCTTTCTAAAGTCTGTCCCAATAAAAGAATCCATCAATGAAACCAAAAGTCCTGACCTGGCGATGGTGGGAAGGCTGCCCGTGGATGGTGGGGCGGTACAGCCACGAGCTCCAACGCCTCCTGACACGTGTCCACCCGCCCTGGTGGGCAGAGCCAGGGCACCCACAGACGCCTCCACCCACTGCATGTGGAATGCTACGCCTCACACGGCTCATCCTGTGTGTTCTCGGATCTTCAAGGGTGAAAAGGAGAGGCACAGAGCGTTCACAGCTACAATGAAGCCACAGGCAGTTGCAGGCAAAACTGTATGCTACAGCATATGCGCAGAGCACGCCTTCCCTTCACACCTCGGGGTGCAGCAGGACTCCCCGGCAAGCGCAAGCTGTCACCGCTCCCTCGGGAAGGCAGCTCCCTAGAGAACGCTTCTTCCACCTGACGGTCCACCTTCCACGATGCTGCTCCTGGGGAACTGCGGTAGGCCAGTCTGGGCAGGCGTGTGTTTCCCCGGATAGTTTGGAACATTTCCTCTGAGACGTAGAGGGGAAAGATTTGGCTTCACACTGGCCACCCCTGTTGAGACCTGCATACCTCAGCGTAGAGGGGGCTGTGCATTCAGAATCAGCCTAGAATCCCCCCAAAATACCTATGCATGTCAGTTAATTCCATTCCACCAGAGTCCTACGGGAGGGGAAGCAGGGTGGTTTTGTCATACCATGATGGGTCAAGTACAAGCTGCCCACAGGGGACCCCCATGGCAGCTGGGCCCTGTTTCCTAGGACTCTAAAAGCCTTGCAACCCGTATCAAGAGAGGGTGCTGTCTTGCTTTTCTATTTCAGTCCCTCCAAAAGCCTGAAGATGAATATCGTACTGAATGCCAGCTATTAATGTGACATTATGATGAGTTGGTAAATAAAAGGGCATTTCATTCATTAATTCAAACAGGAAATGCTTACTGAGTATCTACACTATTCCAGGAGCTTTGGTAGGCCCTATTCAAAATGAATAAAAGAAGCAAACTGTATTAGTTAGCTAACGCTGCTTAACAAATAGCTCCCAAACTCAGGGACTTGACAGCAGCCGTGCACCGCTGGCTGTTTGATCGTGAGCCGGCTGGCTGGGTAGAATTCCCTTGCCTGGGCAGCTGGCCTCAAGCTGGGATTGTTAAGGTGACCTGCAGGGCTCTGGGCACCCGTCTCCCATGCTTCTCAGACCAGAGATCTGGCTGGGGGACATGTTCTTGGGGTGATATCAGAGGCCCAAGAAAATTGTCTCAAAACTGGCAAGCTGTCATCTCCATCCACATGCCAGTGGCTAAAAGCAAATCACATAGCCAACCTCAGAGTCAACGGTCAGGGAAATAGTCACCATCCAGGGGGAGGCCCCACGACAGTGTGGATGTGGGAAGGTCCACAAGTGAGTCTGCTGTGGGCAGTCATCACTTCTGATTCTTTCCATGCTGCTGATGGAAAACAAAGCAGTTATAAACAATAGAAAGTTATTTCTCACACTTCTGGAAGCTGAGAAGCCCCAGGTGTGCAGGTCTGCTGTGTGCTAAGGGTCTGCTTTCTGCTCCAATGACGGCCCCTTCTCTCTGAGTCCCCACGCAGTGGAAAGGGGAAGGGCAAAGGGGGAAGATTTATAAGTGTCCACTTTATAAGGACGCTAATCTCATTCCTGAGGGTTCCACCCACCCCATCCCCGACCTCATGACCGACCAAAAGCCCCACCTCCTAATACCGTCATTTTGAGGGTTATAATGTCAACGTATGCGTTATAAGGGAACAAAGCAGTCTGATCACAGCCAATTGTGACTTTTGCCCTAAAAAATATTGGTAAAAAGCAAAACAAAAATCCCATCCTTTCCTTTCTTCATTTCCCCTTTCCTGAAGAAAAGGGAAATGATTTAACTGCTGGGAAGGGTGAGAAAAGTCGAATGACCCTGGCTGGGTTAAAGGTTTTATTTCCCATAATCCTTTAAAATGTTTCACTTTGCGGACAACAGGGCAAGGTTTCTACCAAGGGGCAGGTGCACGGCAGGTCTCAGGCCGGGTTTTTTGCCATAAGTACAAAGCCACTGTGGCTGTAAGTGGCCTGAGTCTAAATCGAGGTAGACGGGAGCCCTGTGCTGGCTGCAGGCACGATACAGCTCTGCAAACTGCCATGCTGAGGTTTCAGTCCCTCCCTGAGCCTTGGATCTACTTCTCCCTTGTTTGAAGACTCAGAAGGGAAGAGCTCTGATTAGAATCTTAGAAGTTCCCAAAACTACACACATACTCTGTCCTTGAGGAGCGCCCAGGGAGGGATGGGGCCCGTCTGGGGATGATGTGGCCGCACAGGCCTTGACGGTCCTACTCAATTCGTTTCTTCTCCTGGAATTCATGGGATGCGTCTCCCTGCTCTCCCCACCTCAGATGCTTCCTAATCGAGGTTCTTCTGATCAGTGTGGTGGGTCTCAGGCTCCACGTCTCTGAGTGGTGTGTAGGTGGTGCTCACGTGAGAAGGGACAGCAGAGAATTAACAAATAATCCCAACCCCGGGATCCGTGGGGGCACCAGTTCAATAAATCAGGCCCAGGGTTGGGAGTTGCCTTTATAAACCTTTATCTATGTACTTTTCCCATCTGTGTGGACCCTGGTGACCCTTTCTTGGCTCTCTGGACCTTGCTGCTGGTGTACTAGCTCTTGTTTGCACTAAACCTCTCTCTACCCTTCTGCAGCTTGCAGATGGAAGAAGGGCCCACCTCTGCAGGTGGTCCTGAATGCCTATGAGATCCAGTGGACGGAATGCTCTTGGCACTGCGCACAGCACACAGAAGAACCCAGTGACGACAGTCGTCAGCTTTATTGCCAAGCCAGGGTGTCACGCCGAGGCAGAGGCCAGTGGAGGCTCAGGCTGCGTCCTCCTGGGGGCAGACGTGGGTCTTGTTAATCACTGTCTTTCACCTTTGCTTACAGCCACGTGACACTGCTTCTCTAAACATGTTTGAGGGGAAGATTTGTTTTCATAAATCGTGTTTATGTTACTGAGGTTTTGTTTACTAGATTAGGGGCAAGTTAAGAGCAATAAGATACATGTCCGTGGCGTGGAGGAGGGGGAAAGCTGGGAGGGAGGCGCTCTTTGGTAGGCATGAACCATGAAAAAAAAAAAGAATCTGACTTGGAAGGGAACAGAGCTGGGAAGGATTCTCCCAGATCCTAAAGTTGGGCCAGGCATCAAGAGCTGCTGGCAATGGTTTCTGCTCCAAAGGACGTCGTGATGGTGGTGGCTGTGCTCAGAGCCTCAGAAGCTGGGCAGCTGTTGGAAATCGGAGGTTGCCTGAGAGAGTTTATTACACTCAGTCTGCTTTGCTTACCTTGGGCAGGAGCCAGGCAAGATCTTTTCACCAATGGGGAAGTGTTTTCCTTTTGAGGGCTTCTCCTGGCACCTATAGAGCCCAGACAGGTCCAGAATAAGCAGAAAGTCCTCTGTCAAACACCTTGGCTAAAGTTGAGTGGAGGATGCCATCTAAAGAGGTTTAGAGGGACATCACAGTCATGCAGCTTCTGGCCTGTGAGCATTAACCTGAACCATATAATTTTATTTTTAGATATGCTCTCACATACAGAACAAAAAAAAAAATATATATATATTTTTTCAAAACTCAATTTATCAGTTATTTTCTCTGTAAAATGTCCCTCAACAACTTTGCTGGTCACTTCCATGTGCGTCCCACCTCTGTCCTCTGTTCATACATCTGTATGGGCAAAGTCAGGGGCTTCTGACCAGGGACCCTTGACCCACCTGGCACAGGGTGTGCGTTCCCATCTTTCTGTGTTTCTAGCACCTGACATCCTGAGATGACGCTGGAGAAGCTAAGATGGAGCTGAGAGGTCAAGTTCGGCATTCAGCACAGATGTAACTGTTGGAATAAGTCACCGGATCTGGTCACTGACTTAGTTATCCACCTGAGTAGACTGAGTTGACTAGTCTTGTATATAACTGAGATTCAGACTAAGAGATAAGAAGAGCATCTCTGTCTTCTGTAGGGACATGAGAGATGACTCATTCATTCCTTCTGTAAATAATTATTGGTCATGTGTCAAATGCAAGGCCCTGTCGTCAGCACCAGTGACAGTGTAAGTAGGAGGTAGCACCCAGGCACCTTAGTCAACAAATTAGACAACATTCCCTGCTCTCTTGGAGCTTACATTCTAGCTGCAGGGAGACAGATTAAAAAAAAGAAAAAAGAAGAAGCGGCATCTGACAGGTGAGATGTCAGTAAGTGTAATAAAAATAAACAAAAGAAGGCTTATGGAGGGTCCCTCTTGGAGGGAAGAGCATTTCAAGCGGGAGCAACATTTGCAAAGGCTACAAGAAATACTAAAGAGAATTTTTGGGTATAGGAAAACTAACCAAATGGTGACTCAGATTTATAAAAAAGGATGAGCATCAGAAATGGGAAATAAGTGAGAAACTATGAAATAACTTTTTTATTGTTTAAAATATGAGAACTTTTTGCGGATGTTGATGTGGGTGGTAGTGTAATTAAAGAATGTATAGAATTGAGACGGGTAAGTGCAGTGGCACACAGGGCAGGAAGACAGCAGGGAAGTGGAAGGTGGTGCGGGGTTTTTGTATCACACATGAAGTGGCATAACAGTATTCAATAGTAGCCTTTGGAGAGGTAAAGACACACGGGAGAATCAAAACCAGCCGCTAAAAAGCCAAACAGAATAGTAAAGCTAATAAGCCTAAAGCGAAAATAAAATGGTGCGCTAGAAAATACCAAATTGATTTAAAAAAAAAACAGGAAAAGAAGCGAAAAAAAAATCAAAGGGTAGATGGAAGAAATATAAAAGAAATCGAGAGATGGTGGACTTAAACCCTACCACAATAATCATCGCGTGTAAGGAGCCTAATGTAACAATTAAAAGCCAGAGATCACGTTGGTGTAGATGTGGAGAAAATGAAACACTTCTACACTGCTGGTGGGAATGCAAACTAATACGTTCTTTTTGGAAAGATGTTTGGAGAATATGTGGGGATCTAAAAATAGACCTACCATTCAATCCTATAATTCCTCTACTAGGTATATACCCAGAAGACCAAAAATCACTTTATAACAAAGATATTTGCACCAGAATGTTTATTGCAGCCATATTCATAATTGCTAAGTCATGGAAGAAGCCCAAGTGCTCACCAACCCATGAATGGATTAATAAATTTTGGGATATGTACACCATGGAATATTATGCAGCCTTAAAGAAAGATGGAGACTTTACCTCTTTCATGTTTACATGGATGGAGCTGGAACATATTCTTCTTAGTAAAGTATCTGAAAAATGGAAGAAAAAGTGTCCAATGTACTCAGCCCTACTATG
>CAUYPK010148800.1:0-32490 GCA_963574355.1 Loris lydekkerianus | reverse complement strand
CAACTTCTGAGCTTCCTTCTCCCTCCTCAACTTCCTGCAATTCTTTCACTTTAACCGCACTTCCAAAGGCGCTTCATTAAGGTCATAGAAAATCTTGTTATTAAACCTTTGTCGGATACATAACCTGCAAATATCTTCTCCCCTTCTGAGGGCTGTCATTTGCAGTTGTTCTGAAGGAAGCATGCTGATTCCATCACCCAGGCCCGCCTCTAGCTCAGTGTTTGGCTGCTTCCTCCTGGAGTTTCCTTAGCTCCACAGCATGCTGGCCACTTGAACTGAATTTTTGCTCATGACTGCCTGAGATTTCAGGAATTTAGGGATGTCCCCAAGATTGTCCTTTGTGCATATAATCTGTCCAGGGTATGTGAGCTGGTGGCCCACATTGATCGTATCTGCCTAGATAATCTGGTTGAGTTGGTCCCAGTTGTGCTAAGAATCAATCTCACTCCATCATCTTCTGTACCTTATTTTGTGTTGACATGTTTACATTTGAGTTGAGGTAAAGCAGAAGAGACCAAACCCCAAACCTATCTATTCTCCCTGTGTATTTTTCTTAGATTTGTTTTTAAAATTCTCAAGTTTCTGCCAGAAAAGTAATTAGCAGTCCAGATAAGAGGGCATCTATGCCAAGTTCACGTCTGCCACAACACAGATAGGAGAAAACTATAAATTTGATTAGTAGTTACGGATGATTTGCAGGCCCATATCTCACTTTCAGAAGATAGGAAGTTAAAAGGGAAATTTAATAGAAAAGAACATGGCTTTTATCTCTATGTCACCATCAATTATTACATTTTAGAGGTTAATGTTCAGAAGTTCTTGTGAATGGGGGAGAAAACTTATAATGAGCAGAGTTTAAGGAAAGTTCTCTGGTGAGGGAGGATGTTATTCTACCCCCCACCCCCACCCCGTGCTCTTAGGAAAATGGTGTTCCCTCTCCGTACCTGGTTACTTAGCCTATAACACCCAGCAGCCAGAATCAAGCAAGAGCAACAGGGTCTGCAGATGAGCGCTAGAAAAAAAGGATTGAAAGTAGTGATATCCAAAATAAGACAGGGAATCTGGGTACTACGGAAAATTTTCTCTTGGTAAAGGACATCCTGGGAGGGAGAGTCGTGTGTGAGGCTCAAGGGATGTGGGGAGAGGATCTCAGAGACAGTGTGGGGGCCAGGGCTGGAGTGAGCAGAGCCTTCAGCAAAGGGCAACTGGAATGATGACAGATCAAAGTGGACAGAGAGGGGAGGGAGTGGGTTTGGAAAGAGAGTAGGAGGAAAGACATCCTTGAGAACAGGGGCTTAAGGAAGAGGGAGGCAGAGTTTCACAGGGCAGTGGTAACTTTTTTCTAGGGAAAGAAAGGAACCCTTCAGATGCCGAGTGAGCTCAGACAACGTTTAAATGAGAAAGGTATGCTGGGGACTACACATGTAAAATATTATAATACTCAAGGCCCTGATGGTGTGAAGAGTATCAGGCCTGGTCTCTGACTTCAGGAAGCTCGCAGAGGCATCGGAGACATCACGCAAATCCTCACTGGTCTCAGGCCCAATTCCAGGCCCAGGGCTTGAGGAAGGGCTCTGCCTTCAAAGGCTCCCCAATAAATTTTTGATGTTGGTGACAATTTTGACTTTTTTAAGGCTTCAAAATTGAGTGAGTGACAATACGTTGTTAGAATTTTCCTCAAAAAATAAATCTGGAGAAACATACTGAAATCTTAAAATGGAAAATTAACATTTAGAGAGAGGCTTAGAAGTAACTTGATGACTGTTGTTATGAAAGAGGCTTTGTGAATGAAAAGCAGACTTCTGAGGGGAAAGATAAGTTAATTTTCTAGCCTTTTGAAGAAAGTGGTTCAAAATTTCTTAAAGCCCCAGCTGTTTAATGTGGTCCCCTGATCTAATTGACATTTATCAGGATTTGCTACTTATTTTTCAGTGAAACAGAATATCATAATATTCTAAATAGCCGAATTAAATCGTAGCGTGTCATATTCTGAAGTCCTTTGTGGAGACTTTAGAACCCAGAAATGGCAAAGCTCTCTCCTCACGAGTCCCAACAGCCTGTTCAGCATCTCCAAGTGGGTGCCCAGCTGCCTCTCCACACCTCTCTCTACATGTCCCAAATGGATTTTATTGTTGATTTACTTTAATTTTTGTTTTTTTAGCTCAGGGAAATGGCAATTAGCTCCATTGCCATTCTAGAATCAGGCAACCTTTCGTTCCATAAAATAAAATGTCTTCCATAAGATGCATTTTAACCTCCACCATGCCTCAAACTAAATTTCATTTATGCCCACCAAATTTCTCTTGCTTTTCCTTGTCTTGGCAAATAAATGACAGCATGATCACTTGCTCAGCGAAGAAAATTGGCAACGTTTTTTCCCTCTCTTTCTCTCACCTCCAAAGTCTCATTTATCAGACATGCTGTTGGCTCTAGCGCCAGAATTTATCCAGGATCAGTCTGCTTTTTGCCACCTCCAGCATTGCTCCCCAGAGCCAGCCACACTCATCTTTTATGGAGACAGTTACAATAATTTCCGGAGGCAGCAGTCCCAACCTTTGGCAACAGGAACTGGTTTCACCAAAGACAAAGACATTTTCCCAGGGTGGGGAGGTGGGGAGGAGAATGTTTCAGGATGACTCAAAGGCATTATATTTATTGTGCAATTTGTTTCTACTATTATTACACTGTAATATATAACAAAATACTTATACAACTCACCATGATGCAGAATCAGTGGAACCCTGAGCTTATTTTCCTGTAACTAGATGGTGGCATCTGGGGGTGATGGGGGACAGTGACAGATGAAGCTTCGCTTATTCCCTGGCTGCTCACCTCTTGTGGTGCAGCCTAACGGGCCGTGGACCCGCATCTGTGTGTGACCTGAGGGTTGGATACTCCAGTTCTAAGAGTCTCCAGGCTCTGTGTCTGCGCCTAAAGTCTACCCTCAAGACAGTGGTTTAGAGCAAAAGTCTGATCGCGGTGCTCCTCCGTGGCAGACTCCTCGGTGGCTCCCCATCGGGGAAGGAGCCTGGCTACCTCATCATCTCAGGTCCTGCTTGATCTAACCCCAGGCACCTCTCTGACAGCCTATCCTCCCATTTATCTCCTAGTTCAATCCACTTTAGTCGTTGGCCTCACACATTTGTATTTGCGATTCCTTCTGCCTGTAATGCTCTTTCCCAGGGGACTGGGTTGCTTCCTCTCCCACTTTGTCAAGTTTTGGTTTACAGATTCCCTTCGAGGGAAGCCTTCCCTGGGCACACTCTCTAGAGTGGCACACTCCCCTTCCTCCAGACCCTCCCTGGGTGCCTTGTGTGTTTACCTTTCCTTCCTTTAGTTTTAACCAGATTTCTTATCCACACCTGATTCTGTACTTGTACTTGTGTGGCCACCATCTCCAGTCAGTCTTCAAGGGCCCTGAGGATGGGAATTTGGTCCCCATGTCCCCTACTGTACCCCCGTACCTGGGGCAGATGCTCTCACAGACCCTCCTTACTCTCAGCTCTTTTTGCTCCTCCATTGCTGGATTCTTTTCCAAATTCTTCAAGTACACTCCTATGTTCCACCATTCCAAAGGTGAATATTATGCTTTTAGCACAGGATTTTATCCTATTAGGCATATACTCCAACACTTACATGGCGTCGTGCTAGGTGAAGTCGAATTTCCCATTTGGTTTGCAAGATCCTATCCGAACTCCTCTTAGGTATGGTGACCGCTCGTTTGTTGTTAATATGTTTCTTTCACTGATGTGATCAGCTTGTTTTTATATGCCTAGTGTTTTCTTTCTTTTCTTGTCTTTCTTCCTTTTATTACCTTTACCCCCACATGGGCTTCTTGGTCCACCTGAGTATCTCCGTCACGTTTCTGCTCTTTCCCTGGCACACCCTGTCTCTTTTCCTCCACCTAATCAAATCTGAAGACCTTTTCAAAGCCAGCTTAAGTACTACCTACTCCATTAAAGTTTCTCTAGTTAATTCAGATTTTGTTTACCATCTCCTCTGGATTTCTGTATAAGTTGGAAATGGTAGCTTGGCATTTAAGTTCATGAATATGATAGTACATCTAATTCAGTCTACTTTTTAGATACTGTGTTCTTCCTGAAGTTATTCAGGGAATATATAGGTATACGTGTGTGTGGGGGGGTGGTGGTGTGTGTGTGTATCTCCATGGTAACATACAGAAAAGTGACTACTCATGAATCTAAAATTTGAATGTCACTAGTCCATAGAGAAATGAAGAATTCACTTACTTGAATCTTCTGTCATCCATCACATGGCTCAACTGGATTGACAACTACTGCCAGGAAAAACAAACAAACAAACAAACAAAACAAAAAACAGAAAACCATGTCTCATTATTGGGTGTTTTGGATTTTCTGTTAAAAAGCATAAAAACAAAATGGCACAATTCACCCTCGCTCCTCTCCCTCTGCTTACACTATTCAGTACTTCCTCCTCTGAGTGCGTTAGCCCTTAGTAGAGAGTTCTTCCTGTTCCTTTGGGGCAGTACTTGCCTGGTGCTTGTCCCCGTTTTCAGTTTCCTTATGTTTCCTTCTACAATGAAACACCAGCATCAGTTGGATCTCAACATCACCCAGCAAGCAAAATTAACTACTCCTGTTACAGCCATCTCCTGGGTGACTCTGCCCTTCTCTTGATTAATTCATCCTCTTTCGGCCTATTTTCTAAGACCCACAGACTTTTCAGCAACATTTATTTAACAAATATTTGTGGCTCATGTACGTGTGCCAGGTACTGTGATAGGCTCTGTGACAGTCTGTGTGGACACACATAATAATAATCTGGGCAGAGACACAATTTCATTGGCTTATTCACTGCTAAGTCAGCTGAAGGTGATTAATGACTTTTGAGATGAAATTTACTAATATTTATAACAGCATTTCCTCTATCCAGATCTCCCTGACCAGTATAAAATTAAATCTAATTCATTTATTTTAAACTCAAACACATTGACTGTCTTTAGCAGCCGCACTTGTACCCCATTTCAGACACTCTCTGCCTCTTCTCTTCTTGATGAATATTTCTGCACATTCTTCAATCTGTGCCACCCAGGCCTGTACAGGTGCAAGCTTCAGTATCTCACTTCTTCCTGGCACCTTTTAGATCTTACTTCCTGCCCTGGGCTGGCCAATGGTAATTGTTTAATACTAATGTATGTGCAACTCAGACATTGATGCCCAAGGTCCACTCTTGAACAAGACTCCATGGAAAAATGCTTGATCTTTCTTCCAAGTAGACATATCTCATTCGACTCCTTAGAAATTTGTGTGGATTGAGCAGCAGCCGCCCGTGCTGGAGTTGGCTCAGTAGCTCATCCTTGCATTGGTTGTCCTCCTTTTATGTTTTACTTCCATGTCTCTCCTGCCCCCTGGATGACACAACTGCTCGAAAGTGAGAACACGCTAACAACTACTTACCCTCAACTGTATGCTGGATGAGTTGTACCACTTTCAAGAAAATATAATTACAACTATACAAATAGTTATTCTATACAAAATCTCCTATACATAGGCTGGGTCACATCTGTCTTTGTCTCTTAGGTGAAATGTTCATTAACAAACACCTTAAGAAAATTCTTGTATACTTTTTAATGTATCGAGCTAGACTTGAATGGCATGAAAATGTGAAAAACAAAACCCTTGCTTTAGGACACTTTCAGGGCATAGACAAACACAGACATCTACATAAACAATTAAAATATAGTAAAATCAGAAAAGATTGTTGCCTTTTCTTGCTCATTCTATGAACCAAACTCCTGTATTATTCATTCAGTCCCTTTACTTCCATTTTTCAGTCCCTTATTAGCCTGTATAGGTTTGCATTAGCACTAAGACTCCTGGAAGAAAAACTTCAGAAAAGAGGAGAATATAGAATGAAAAGCTAGAAATCAGCCTAATAGCAAACGGCAGTATTGGCATCCTCTGCTAGAGATAATAGTATCATGACACAAAAGCTTAAAAACAAAATATATGCAAAAAAGTAAAAGTAGTTTAGAGTTTACAGAGTGTAAAATCCATGGTAGAATATTCAAGATGATGAATTTGCAGGCATAGGTAGACGCTGTGTAATGGAGAACCTCAGATGACTCGCTAAGGAAACTGTAACTCATCTTGAGGTAATGAGAGGCAAATAAAAATGGTAGCTCTTAAATTCTTGTGAGTCAAGGATTATTTTGAGGACTGGTTAAAATTACTCTCTTTCCAAAAAAGATCACATCAACTGAAACTCTTCATTCAATTCACTGTGAATTATTGTGATTTTACCAAAGCCTATTCATGAGCCCACTAATAAGACTCATGTTAAGACCTTTTCCACTGAAGTATTTAAAATAGAAGAGTAATGTGGTTGGATTTGTGTTTCAAACATCCTCGTAGTCATGCGGAAAATGGATTTTTTTTGAGGACACATTTCAAAGTAGGGATGTATGTGAGGAAACCACACACAAATCCAGACCGATCAACATGAGCAGTCATACTGTAGCAATAGTGTAAAGAAGCGATGATGCAAGACATCTCTGCAGGAAGGACGATTGGCAACCCTGGAATTGATTAGCCATGTGCAGTGAGAGAGTGATAACGAAAGTGAGCTTGCTTTTAGACATGTTGCCTTTCAGGTGTTTACAGCATGTATACAAGTAAAATGTCCAGCAGGAATTTTGGTACACTAACCTTGAGCTGAGGATTCAATATAAAAATTGGAAAAAGTTTACCCAATATGTGGCTGAAACTAGAAGAGTGGATGAGATGATTCGAAGAGAAATGTAGAGTGAGAATAGAAGGGCCTTGGATAGAATGAGAAACAAAAGGAATATGGTTTAAAAGTCTGCATGATAAGGAGATTGAGAAGGCAGCTTCCTAGATGCAGTCAGATATGCAGGAGAGGGAGCCATAGAAGACAAGAACTGATGGCCTCAAGACCAAGTCTGAAAAGCTCTCTTTGTGCATGGCAATTGGAAAGTAGGAAGTCTGCTGCAAGAGGCGTCTGCACAAATCAAATTAAAACAGGCTGAGGAGGAAATGAAAACAGGAAGGCAAGGCACTGCACGAAGAATACACAAGTTTGGCTCATAGGACGGGCAAGAAAAGGCAGCAGCTTTAGATGTTTTAGATCATTATGGGAGGGACTTTATTTTGGTGTCCTTATTTTAAGGTTTTAAGAGAAGTGAACTTTTTTAATATCCTCTGAGAGATGCTAGAGGAGATGCCCAGGATGATTACTGGGGTGGGGTGGTGGTAGAAGCCATAGATTGAGGTCCTAGGGAAGGGGAGACAGTGAGATCCTGATCACCAGTCTAATGGATGGTCTCAGCTTTATGTGTGGCAGAGAGCCTGTCACCCCTCTTTAAAGCAGAACAGTGATGAATACGGGTCAGAAGGAAGAGAATTCTGGAGTGGTGTGTGAGGGCAAGATGAAGGTCTTTACTGCTAATTACACAATCAGTTTTTCTGGGTGACACAAAAGAAAGGTGGTAATTTTGAAAACACCTTGAAAGGAATCGAAGAATGACAACCATTTAAAGTTTAAAGTTGGAGACCGTTGCTTTGTGCTCACTGATCCTGCAGGGATGATTTCCCTCTTGCTCAGAAGCCCATGTGCGTAAGAGAAGTGGACTAACACAGGGTCGGGGTCTGATTGTGAAGGACTGATAGGAAGACAGGTGCCAGGAAGCTGAGGAATCAGTGAGGCTCTGAGCAAGGCAGAAGGGAAGCAGGAGGACAGATACTGGGAGGAAACCAAAGAAATGGAGGTCTATTTTGGTCTGAAGAGAAAGTGTTGAGAAGAGTAAGATTGTGAAAGAACCTGAAGGTGGTGAATTTGTTGTCACAGAACAGAACACTGGGTTTATAGATTTCTAACATGGAGTGACTTTGAGTTGTCTGTTCTTGGGTAAGGGAAGGGGAAACAGAAAGGAAGATCTCCCAATCTGAGGAGGTCAAGAGACCTTGAGATTTGCAGGTAGATATAAATGGACCCAAATATCACTCAGGGTAGTAGTGAAACTTGAGTTAAAGAAGAAAACTTTGAACCTGAGCAAAGATTGTTTAGGCAGAGAGAAGAAAAGTTAATGTACACGATATAATCCTGTGTTATCTGAGGTTCATGGGTCAGGTAGCCTCTGTTGGACAGGGGATTCCGTAGTCTTAGACGTGAAAAGGGATGTACTATTCATAGAGGAGAAAAGAGTTTCAGTTATGACAAAGAAGAGCAGGGAACATTCTGTTTGAGGGCTGAAAATATAAGTTTGTTTAATATCAAAGAAGAGGTTTTGAAAGCTAAGAGAACCCCATACAACTATTATGACCCAAAATAATTGAAAATAAAAATTTGTTTGAAGTTGGAAAAAAAAAAAAAAAAAAAAGGAAAGCTAAGAGAAAAGTTTTCAAAGTATTAGTAAACCTCTTGTGATTAAAAAAAAAAAAAAAAACAAGCAACCACTTGGACTTTTATTAAGACTGAATTTCCCGGACTTGCCCCCACATCTCTTGTTAGCACAGTGACTATTACTCTTATAGAGGTGGTGCTGTATGAATTACTCTTGGGAAACTTTGGCAGAGCCCTCAAAGACAGCAGACCTGTGAAGCATTCTGCGGTGAAATTGATGCCAAGTCAGGGTAAACTCAACTCTTAAGGTATCTGGAGGGCAGTGTTTGGACAAAGATGAACCAGCTTAAAGGCCACCCAATTTGTTGGATGTTTACTCACAGCCGTTTGTCTCTTCAGCTTGGTTAGATTAAAAGCTCCGTGAAATTAGGGAGTTATAATTTCTTTGTGTCTCTACAACATTTTGCTTACTATTGTGCACACTGAAAAAATTACAGTATAATTTTCATGTCTTACTTCTTTCTGTCTTTGTTAGAGATTTATTTTCCTTTTGAGATTTCTGACTTAAGTACCCAGGTGTTGGGTACTCATTGTGAATTTTTGATGATAATAATTTCTAATTATATCTTTAATATCTCATGTTCCTTTATGTTTTCTCTCTTTGATGATTTTGATAGAATGATTCTGGACAAAGAGAGCTCCAAAAAGAATATTTTATATTACTAAACATTAAAGCGGCTCTCATAATCGAAGTAAATAACATGAATACTTAGTAGGGAAGATTTGAGAAATATGTAGGTAACTTATTTGTTTATTTCTTTCGCTTCGTTTTCAAAGTGAATTTTTTAAAAACTAGAAGTATGGAACCAAATAGAGCTGACCCCGAAGTGCTACAACTATCAGGAAATTCTTTTTGACAGTTCTTTATATTATAGAGTAAGTGACACGGTTTTATGTATAAAAGGTAATATGTAGGTATCAATATGTGATATGTAACAGATATGCAGAATTTAATGTTATAAAAATTAAACTACAAGTATAATTTACAATGTTTATAATTACTCATAAAAGAAGGGAAAAGACATGCTTGAAATTGCAAAAGTTAAAAGAAAGTTATTGTGTGATTCTTCTGTGGTATATAAAAGCAAAAATATCAAATAGTTGAGAATAATAATATGTTCATCCAGTACATTTGTATTTTTTAAGATATTAATTTTCTAGGTGATACATTTATTGATATTCTCTGCCGAGGAGCTAAGAAGAAAAGTTAAGAACATTGGTAGAAACTTTCAACCTCTGAATTGTTTGATATACTGTCCTCCAACATGAGCAGAGCTGTATTTACTTTGCTGTTCTTAAACTGAGTTCCCAAATGTTCTTCTTTTGCTAATGTGGTTTCAGAGAGGGACATAAACCCAGAGTTGAATCGGATACTGCTAGTCCACTTTTCCCACTATAAAGGTGAGCGTGTGAAAGCTCAGAATATGTTCTTGTAAAAGTACCTACAAAATCTTCCTCTGCAGAGGAAGACCCGTTGTCTGTGAGAACCTGGGCGGTCTCCCACATTACAGATCTTGATGTCCACTGTAGAGACTTACCTTGACTCACAGGGCTTCTTGCACAGGTGGTTTGATTTGAAGAACTGTGTTTGGCATCCTTCTGTGGAGCCCTGAAAACCATCTCCTGAATCCTGGACCCAGATGTTAGATGAGTGCACAGTGTACTGTGACTCCTGTTCTCCTTCCATTTGCTTCTCCTTTGGAGTTTCAGGAAAAACATTTGCTTATAAACCTTTCTCTAATCAGGCTGAGAAGAACAGCAGATCCTGCCTAGACCAACCTTGTGCTGCATATAAGAGGAAATGTATTTAATAAAAGAGACTTCTCCTTAAAGGTTAGAAAAGCAAAGATCCTATTTTGAAATCGCATATCACAGGTTTCAGCGACTGTTTTAATTCTTTAGGCTTCAAGGAGACAACATGGTAGAAAGGACAGAAGAGACATTACAAATCCTTCATTCTCCAGATGAAACAATCCCAGATTCTTTAGGTAAGTTTAAATATAACAATGCTTATTAGAGTTTTTAGTGGCATTTCAAGACTAAAAAAAAGGAAGAAGAAAGAAAGGAGGAAACTGAACCAGGTAAAATCAGTGGAAAGCTGGTAAACATTAGCAACTGTTTCTCTCAGGAGAGGAAGCTCTCGTTTGGCCATTTCCCTGGTGTAAATGCTCCCACCCTGGCTGATTTCAAGCAACCAAACTGACTCTGCGGTGGATTCTCCCAGTGTGGTCTGAACATGTTTAACTCACTTCTGAATGAATCTTGAAAGCAGATTGAACAAAAGCAAGTTATAGATCGCCATTTTTATAAAGCTTGAAACAAAAATGCTAAATAAGATATTCTTTAGGAAAAGTTGCATTAAGTCATAAAACTATATTTAACGAAGGGAATGATAAACACCAAATAGGGTTTACCCTCCAGGAGAAGGTTTATGAAAGTTATTGGAAATGCTCTAATTCTTAAGTTAAGTGCGGTCTTGGGATGTTTATTTGTCATTATGCTTTGTGAAATGCATATATCATATATTATATTTGCATATGAGACAGACTTACATCTCTTGTACTTGTATATGTTTACATATATACTTTTTAATATGCCAAACATTACCTAATAACCATTAAAAATAAAGTGCTGTGGGAACATAAACCAAGGCCAGAGTAGCATAATACAAGAAATGATAAGTGTTTATATGAACTCAAATCCACAGTACTGATGATGTGGCACGTTCCTATGATAGACTTTTAACCCTGACAATGATGTTGAGCATTGAGAGAACAGCAGTATGCAGGACCTAGGCTGACCATTCCTTGACACTGAACTTGGTGCTTGACATAGCCTGGCTTCTCAACAGATATTTTTGCCCGTCGCCCTTGACTTAGGCCATTCTTCTCTGACTAGCTTTAAGTTCTTTTTTTTTCCATTCTGCCTATTCAGGTCCTCTGCTCTAAGATGAAGTTAAAAGCAGCCTGCAGGAATGCTTCCATTCTCTGAACCCCTAATTGTGTTTGAATTGCTTCTTGTGTGTTTATTCTTCTCACTTTAATTAGATTATATGCTTCTGGAAGTTTTCTTGTGTTCCCCATCATGCCCCAAACAAAACCAGGCACAAAACAGATACTATTTAATTACTTGTCCATTAATGTTAAAATTGTATCAAAACTACTCCAATCCACTAACCTTTACCTGTATATCTTCAGCAGTTACATTTACATACTTAATGATAAGTGTAAGGATTTAAATTTCTTGGGAAATTAAACAATATATCAGTAATATGTTGACTATACTTTGTCCACTGGAAAAATTATATCCATTAAGTTTAAGCTTACATTAGTTCATTAAGCATTCACTGGTTTTAAGTTTTCTTGAAATGCTTACATCCCACATTCTTTACATTCAGGTATTAGTACTACCTAATCAACAAATGGCACAATATGAATTTAAAGTTTAGTATTTTTTTTCTACTTAAGTTAGCCAAATCACTAAATCAAATAATTGAGTATTTATTGGCATTATCCAAATGCACTAATGTCAACTGTGCATCTACATTGAACTTTGTTCAACAAATAGAAATATTTCTATGGGTAGGTAAGATTTCGTGCATAAAAAATGTTTTGACACAATCAGTGAAAGTAAAAATAATGGCAGCACGAAGTTGAATGAAGTTAAACATTATGATAAATGCTATAGATTTCCAGGTTCCAACCAGTGTGCCCAGTCAACTACAGGGGCAATTTCTAGTCCATGTGATTTCAGAAATTGTTAGTTTTTTTGGACAGAAGTGTTTACTGTGCTTAAAGTACTCTAATAATAAATCATTCGTATTACTACTAGCCATTATATGAGGATAGAGTATAATAGATTATACATAACGAATAATGATTTATATAATCCAGATATTTTCCATTATAATAATTCTATAGCACATCATTATAATTCTATAGCACACATTATTTATCATACTTGGTAAAATCTTGGGTGCAAAAATGTAGCCCTCATTTCTTTTTTTTTTTTATTAAATCATAGCTGTGTACATTAATGCAATCATGGGGTACCATGTGCTGGTACCACTTTTTTCCCAATTTTATATACAATTGGAAATATTTTCATCACACTGGTTAACATAGCCTTTCTGGCTTTTTCTTGGTTATTGTGTTAAAACATTTATATTCTACATTTACTAAGTTCTACATGTACCCGTGTAAGATGCACCTAGATTTTTGACAAAATTGCTTTATCTTTTCATGTTTCACTTTCTTCTTTTCTAAAACGAGGGATGATAAACTCTATAATTTTTGCCAAGTTTAGAGACCCATTTCCCATCCACCCATGTGTTTTTTTTTTTTTGTTTGTTTGTTTTTTTGTTTGTTTGAGACACAGTCTCACTCTGTGCCCTGGGTGCCCTGGCATCACAGCTCACAGCAACCTCAAACTCTTGGACTCAGGCAGTCATCTTGCTTCAGTCTCCCATGTAGGTGGGACGATAGGCACCCACCACCATCCCCAGCTAATATTTGTTTTTTTCAGTAGAGATGGGGTTTCACTTTTGCTCAGGTTGTTCTCAAACCCCTGAGATCAGGCTATCCACCTGCTTCGGCCACCCCCACATGTGATTTTAAAAACCTCAGGGGCATAATCACTTATGTTTTGAAAATCATGTATACTTACAAAACGAATTGCTCTGGAGTAGACAGAGTGAAATAGTGTGCACATATGCCTCCACCAATTCATTGTTAATAAGCAAAGTACTCAGAGCACAAAAAATGGAACTTATCCCTCTGAGCATTTAACACTAAGGTTTTATTTTCATGACGTCTGTTTCCCTGACTGGCTTGTTAGATTGATATCTAATTATTAGATACGAGCTATTGAGCAGGGTCCATTCAACTTAATAACTTTAAAAAATGGTCAGTAATGTAAAAGCTCAAATATTCTGGCAGCACTTTGTGGTTGTTTCTTTATGCCAAGCTGAGAAGACATCACCATCTTATAGATGTTACTGGACATGGAACCAACAACCAGGAAAAATTCAACCAAAACAGTAATAGACCAGAATGTAAACTATAAAACGTTATCAATACTCTCTAGAATGTTTCTTTTGTTAAAAAATTAATATTGTACCGTGTTCAAGTAAATTCCATTCGAGAAAGAGTCATAGAAAATTATCTTTTTCACTGTTTTTAGAGCACCAGGTAGACTGCCTGGCATGTAGTATTTGTTGAGTAGATGAATACACAGATATACACATACAATAAATGGGTGAAAGAGTAAATTAATTAATAAATAATCAAACAGGATGGCAATACTTCTTAACTACTCACTGAAAGGTACTTGAGCACCCACTTACAGTCTTTCTAACTCAAAAAATCCCCAGCAAATCCACAAAAGGGTGGGTTTCCTCATCCTATATATGAGAATAATTTTCTTTGTAATATAGAATAAAATATTTTAATGTAATTTATTAAGTTAATATCCTATTCAAGAATTTCAACACATAAAACAGAAAAAATGAGTGAGGATTAAAATGATAGTAGCATATATTCACCGTTTTGTAGTCTATAATTCAGCCTTGAAGTCCTTAAATTATGGTTAATTTGCATTGAAATCTAAAGACTTTATCTATTGTTATCTTTACAGCTGAATCTTAGGAGATAGGGATTCAAGTATTCTTTGCAAGTGGATTAATATTTTGAACTTGGTTATGGTTGGTGAAACCATAACCATTCTCATTGTCTAACATTATTTATCAACTAAAATTTCTTTTACTTTTTAAATCTATGTTCTAAATCAAAACCTGCATTTGTATTGAGATCAGTGGCTCTTAGCCTTCCTAATGCCACGACTCTTTAATGCAGTTCCTCAGGTTGTAGTGACCCCCACCCATAAAATTATTTTCGTTGCTACTTCATAACTGTAATTTTGCTACTGTTATGAATCGTAATGTAAATATCTGATATGCAGGATGTATTTTCATTATTATAAAGGGGTCGCGACCCACAGGTTGAGAACTGCTGATCTAGATAAACTATGTGCCCTGGGATTGAGCAACTTTTCTTCTTGAATATGTAATTCTGAATTAGCAGCTATTGAAAGAGCTCTATGATTCAAAAGCAATGACTACGGATTTATGCAAGTTTTCCATTATCTCCTTGGTCTTTGGTGGCCGTTAAGGTCTTAAAAATTTAATGTTCTGGTTTTCTTCCCAGAGTACACATTTTATGTAACATAAAAATCTGTCTCCATAAACACATGAATCTAAAGGAAAATCTTCTATAGGGATTCAATGGTCTCTCAAATATTAATAAATATAAGATGTTGATTTTAAAATCCAGTGATTTAAAATACCTTCCTCTTAACTTATTTTTTAATCTGAAAAAGGAGCTCAAACTCAGCCAAGGAAAGTTGACAGTCTGTGACATAGATTGTTTCTAGTTGCCCTATATATCTACTCCTGTTACAGAATTCCTTATAATCCATAGATATCCTTGTTGTAGAATTCATTTAATTTAGCAGCTATATTTATTTTATTTGCATATTTGAAAGTCACTACTTATCCACCCCTCCATTTATTCAGGCTGAGTATTTGGTACCTCTTCCTTGGTACATTAAAATGGAAAAATCTATCACCATTTAATTTAATAATATGCACCCTTGTATGAATTCTTTTCGGAATTTTCCATCCATTTAAAAGAGAGAAGAAAATAGTAGTTAAATTATGTAGCTTGGAAAAATATATAATTGATGGATAAAACAAATATAAAATTATAAAACAAAAAAAGATATTAAATATAAATGTGTGCTAACAGTTAGCTAAGGAGTATGCCAAAAATGTTGCTTTATTTGCATAACTGTAGCTCTTATATATTCCTGACTATTTTGTGTCTTCTGCTTTAGAAATACCATTTTTCTTATTATCTTTAAGCTAAACGAATATTGTTTTAACGAATAGTTTTGTGTTCTAACTCACAAATACTATTATTTTTCCAACAATCAGTTTATGTGACTATAATTTCTTTATTTTAAAAAAATAAAACTAGATTCTTTTCCTGGGACTGAAGCTCTAATGGAGGAGGGTGAAGAGTTTGAGAAGGCATCTGACTTCACAGGACCTGTAAGTATATTCATCTACTTATTTTGTTAAATCTCTAAAATCAATGCATATTGCTGATCAGAAAGTCTAAAAGGAATGGAAAACAGCATTCTTTAAATGAAATAATGCTTTCAGGTGTACATATTGTATTCCCACGTGGTCACACAGAACGGTGACGTCAGTAAGGAACCATCTTTATTACGGGTCTACAGCAAGGCAGTCTGAAGCTCTTCCAGTGGTTGGGAAGACTTAAGTTCTCCCATCTCATTCATGTTGTTTGCTTGTGTGCATGAATATTTTAAAACATTATGAGCTGACATTTTAAACTTCCATTAGGTCAATTATACAAATCTTGGTAGAAAAATAAATGTTTGCATATTACTTAAGCATGCTGTGTTTAGGTGGGAAGTGCTGGAGACATTTTTGTTAAACTATATCTCTTCAGTAGCGAATGTTGGGAGGAAACCATTCGGATTATTTTTTCTTTTTCTTTTTTGATTGTAAAACTTATTTTAATCTAATCACTTCTAATGATAATTGTATTGTAAGACAAATCACATGTGCACAAAAAATAATTTTTTTAAAATACATTCTTCTTTGCGATTCCCTTCTGTCATCTATGGACCCTCTCTGTGTAAAAATTCCATTCTTTGAATTGTATTAATAATTACATTATAAAAAATGTATGTTCATTAGAAAACCTACCTTCTTCTTTTTCCAAATTACCTTGATTATACCTGAACTTTTAATTTTCCTTATGTATTACTCAAGTAATTTTTCTCAACTTCTGCAAAACTTAAACAAAAATTTGATTGACGTAATATTTGAATCTATACAGCTAGACGGAAGGAATAAGCTTTATAGCATTGGAAGATAGCTATAGTTAATAATAATAACATACAGATTCAAATAGCTAGAGGGATATTAAATGTTTGTAAATAAAGAAATAATAAATATTCAATATGATGAATATGCTAATTAGCCTGATCTGATCACTACAGTATTTGTATTACAGCACCACTGTGCACTCCATAAATAGGCTGAAAATTTTAATGCAATTTTAAGTTATAAGAATAAAGACAAAAGAATCTGAAATCTCTACATATGTTCTAAATATAGTTTATATAAGATTCTGAGTTACTATAAAAATGACTAATGCAACCTTGCATTGTCTTAAACGTAATATTTGATGGGGTCTGTATGCTTCTATATTCTTTATATTAGTTTGCCAGGATTTCTGTAACAAAGTAGCACAGACTGGGCAGCTTAAACAACAAAAATTTGTTATCTCAAAATTATGGAGGCGGCAGTCCCAGCTCAAAGTGCTGTCAGGGTTGGCTTCCTCTGAGGTCTCCCTGTACCTCGTAGACGGCTGTCTTTTCCCTGTCCCTTCTTATCTTCTTCCCCGTGTACATGTCTGTGACCTGACCTCTTCCTGTCACCAGTAATGCATCACCCATATCACCAGGGAGACTGCCTTAGCACCCACCCTCATAACCTGATTTAACGTAATTACCTCTTTAAAGACCTTGTCTCTACATACATTCTGAGATCGTGGGGCGAGGACGTCAGCATATGAATTTTAAGGGGGCATCATTCAGTCCATAACACTCTGTGATGAGATTACATTACTTGAAAAATTATTTAGATCACAGGGTTTAATTAAAGGTACTACATTTTTCGATGTCGTTTATAATAAAATTGATTTTAAACATTATTGGTGAAATTAATGCATCTCTGCTTGTATGTTATTTTCTTACTGCATTTTCCTCAACTCTACTTAAAATTTTGCATTTCCCATCTTTATTTTTTATGTAGCGCTGATGATCCCTAATATGCTGTTTACTCATTTGTTTCATTCATTGCCCAGCCTGTTACTGGAATGTGAGGTGTAGAAGGGAAGGGTTCTTGCCCTTTTTGGTTTTCCTCTTCTGCACCCCCGGAAGAGTACCTGGGGATTATAGTAGGCCCAGACTTCAAGTAAGGGGAGTGAAAGATGTAGTTTAGCAATAATTTCTCACCATGGATGAAAGCTATATTTTCTCTTATTATGAAATGACAGAATCTTTGAAATAGAAAGAACCCTGGTGACCATCTGGTTAGCATCTCCTCTTCCTATCCAAGCTGCAGTCACAACTCCATCAAGGCATGAATCCACAGATGAGGAAACAGGAACTCAGAGCAGCTCAGTAACTGGGCCAGCGTCCCAGAGCTGAGAGACCAGCCATGTCGGGAGAGGGCCCTTGTCCATTTCCCTTGTACTGACCTCCTTGACCTGTCTAGTGCTTTCTCATTTCTCTTAGAGACCATTTATTCCTATCTATTAGGTATTTTCTTCCATTCCTCACAACCATTAGTCCTAATTCTTTCCTGGAGTGATATCTAATCCTTCTTACACTTAACCGATGTTCAGATATTAGAAGCCATCAGCATGTCCCATTTGAGAACCTGAATTTTTCAATATGTTTCTTTAACCAAGTCCAGAAAAATGACTTATTTGTTCTTTTAACCAATTCTTCTTACATTTTATAGTTTTCAAAGATTTCAATATCTTTGATGCTCTCTCTGAGCACATTCTTGTTTGCCAAGTCCCTGGTAACACATATTATGACACAACCAAATCCACAGTTCTAAATAGTGTTTCCACATCTTAGAGTATAATGGGGCATATGAATGGGAAAAATATTATTTTTGGATTATAACCTATTGCTGCATTACTTTTCTTTTCTTTCTTTCTTTCTTTCTTTTCTTTTCTTTCTTTTTTTTTTTTTTTTGAGACAGAGTCTCACTATATCGTCCTTGGTAGAGTGGGTGGCATCACAGCTCACAGCAATCTCAAACTCTTGGGCTTAAATTACTCTCTTGCCTCAGCCTCCCAAGTAGCTGGGACTACAGGCGCCCACCACAATGTCCAGCTATTTTTTTGTTGTTGTTGTTTTTGTGGTTGTTGTCATTGTTGTTTAGCAGACCCAGGCTAGGTTCGAACCCGCCAGCCCCAGTGTATGTGGCCGACACCCTAACCACTGAACTATGGGTGCGAAGCCAATTTCTTTTTCTTAAGGAATGTTTTTTACCAGTTACAAAAGTTAGTATGTCTCCATAATCTCATGATGATAAAAGTGTGTTATCATTTAGGTTGTGATAATTTCTCATTCATCACTTTCTGCAGAGATTTGTTTTATCAGCTGTAAATTACATCAAAGTCCATACGCCCCATTCCTAAATAGATACTATTAGATTATTTTTACAATTGCTTTCTTAAATCAAAATAGGGCCTATCCATAGAATTTGGTTTTCTTAATAATACTTAATAACCCAGAGAATAAGAGAAATGATCTGCATTTGATCAAACATTTTCTAAGTGATTTCAAACTAACACTTAGAGATTTTGCTTTCTTTCCACATAGTGTTCTTCCAGGGGGAAAAAAACTTATTATCAGTCAATTGTGTTTGTTTTTGTTGATCTTCCATTAAATTTTAAATTCTTGAAAATTCTCCAATCTCATTTGGTGTCAAATTACCTTCCTAAATTTTTTTGGAAATAAGCAGGATAAAAACAACACACAAATCAATGAACGGACGCCAGGACCTTGAATAGGACAATTTCTGCATGGTGACTGCTTTAACTATGAGGAAAATACAGATTAAAATGAAAATTAATTACATTAGAATAAGGATAGTTGAGATGCATATTCCCTGAGCATACGCCTGTAGTGTTTCTTAGGATATTTTTAGTACATCAAGGAGAAAATTGCGACTTTATCTAAATGTTAATAAGAATTGGAGCAAAAACAGAACTTTTTTTCTTTATTACTACAAGGAATACCAAATACTTCAAAATAAATTTTGAGTCATATCCTGCAAAAATATAAACAGGCCACAAATGTCAAAAATCATTTAGAGTAGTTTCAACACATGCTGTCTCTATTTGCAAACTTTCCATGTTGGGTGTTGTATATTAGTAAGAGGATAGCAGACTCTTGGAAACTGTTTTCCTTAGTGGCTTACCCTGTGCTTGGAATATTTCTCAGACATTTTGTGAGTATTTAAGTGAGGTAAAGGCAACATTTAGATTTGGGATCTTATCCTCCCTCCAATAAGCAAGTCATTTTTCCGGAATTATTCTCTCCTCCTCTTTTCTGGGAGCCTCTTCATATATATACAGGTTGAATTTGTTAGGTAAATCCATTTATTAATAATAAACCAACAGAAGGAAAATCCTAAAAAAAGAAAATACCAAGCAGTAGTATTGACTATGATGTTTTACCTTCATAAATACAAAACATAATCTTTTTACAGAAATGATTGATGAAACCAATATCATGCTTTTCAGATTTCATAATTCCTATGGTTTTCTTAATCTTAAAAAGTTTATTTTGTTCTAGAAGTATTAAACGTACAGGTATAAAGGGAAGACGAAAAGAGAAGAAAGGCGTTTCCCATTAATATCTTACTGATTTTTTCCTTGTAAATTAAAAAAATTATTTTATTAGTATTCACTAATGACTAGCTCATCATAATGTGACTCCCACAGATATTTATGTGATTTTTGTGCTTAAAGTAGAAGAAAAATTGAAAGATTTCTGTGGACAATATTTCTTAAAACGCTCAGGAGATACTCAGAGTTACCTTTTTAGGACATTTTCCTTCTGGAGAGTTTTATCTGCTTGGGGAGATATGTAAAATTACCTAGAATAATAATAGTAGGAATGACATTGCATGTTTGCATAGTACTTTTTAATTATTAAGCACTTTGCATACTTTTTATTTGAAATAGAGACTCACTCTATTGTAGGGGGCCAGTCCCCTCATGCAACCTGCGGGTATCCCAAAGACTTGGCAGTGACAAGGGAATGAAAGACAGAAAGACAAGGGACAAGATAGGTTTTAAAAAGAGTGAGCCCAGGGGACCACCAGCACCTAATGCAGGGTTAACTCAGTATTGATTACCCACAGTATCTCCAAATTACCAAATGAAAAGTCACAAAAACACAGCCCTATGAATCGTCGTTCTCACCGTACTTACAATTTCAGCTAAGCTACTTTTTAACTTTTGTAACTACTTTACTCCACCAAAGCCATTTGTAAAGTAAGGAACTGGGATGCAGTTCATAGATCAAGGAACAAGATTTAGAAGCAATATGCGAGAGGAAAGAAGTTGTTCTTATTTTAATTCCAACAGATTGTTTTTCTTTTGTTGAGAGCCTGAAGCACACGTTGCTTCCAGCACACCTCTAAAGGGCTCGTTGCCCCTAGAGACCTTTCTTTGTACAGGCTCTCTGTAGGGGAAAGGTCAGGCCTCAGCAAGACATTTCTTGTCTTTATTCCAAGGCCTGTGCTGCTGCTGATCAGCAACTTTTGGGGCTCCCCAAATGCATTGTGGTCTCCCTGCAGACATACTCTCTTTGGGATCCATATCTTCTATCTTTCCTTTATCTTTTTTCTTATAATCCACATCCCCTGACTGATCCTTATCAACAAAAACATGTCATAAAAATTCAGTTTATGTAAGAACTTCAAAAAGGTGCTCTCTTCCGCTTCTACTCCCTGGACCTTGTTCTCCCACATTTCCACCCACACTCTGTTGCCCTATGTAGAGTGCCACAGCGTCATAACTCAGGCTCACAAGTAGCTAGGACTAAAGGCACCCTCCAAACACCTAGCTAGTCTTTCCTACTTTTAATAGTGATGAGGTCTTGCTCTTCCTCAGGCTCATCTTAAACTCCTGAGCTCAAGCAATTCACCCGTCTTGGCCTTGCCGAGTACTAGGATTACAGGTGTGAGCCTCTGTCCCCAGCCTCACTTTCTCACTTTGCATACTTAATATCAGTGGTCTCTGAATTTTGTAATTCCTGTCACTTAACACTTTTTTCCTAGACTACCCTTCTGTGAAGTTAAGTAGTACTTACTTAGTTCCAGGTGAGCATAATGAGTTTCCAAAAGATCTTATGATTTGTCCCAGGTCACAAAGACAGGGCAGGACTAAAAACTTGTATTTTTCAGTACCCAAACTCTCTTTCACAGAACTCATACAATTATTACTTATTTGCAAATATGTATTATGCACTGAGTCACTATTAAATAGCACATACAATATAAAAGGGGCAAAAACTAGGCCGTTATCAGTAACCAGTATCAAAGTTAGATTATTCAGTGGATTAGGTAGGTAGTGAAAACCAAGAGCTTGAGGTTGGTCATAGGTAGATTTTTATGAGAGCAAGGACTCAGTCCATTTTAATGTAAGAGCTTGGGCTAGCTGTGTTCCCTCACACCTGAGAGCGACGTGACGAGAAGGGGATCCTAAAACTGGGAAGGACTGAGAAAGAAGGCAAAAAGGGACAAAATACTATGTGCTCAAGAAAAAACTTCCTGTGTCAAACTTGAGCCAAAAGTCAGAGGCTCTGGTGATTCTGGAATTATCTTGGTAGAATATCTGCTTAGTTAGAGTGGAGGTAAAGTTTTATGACTTTTATTCTTGCCAGATACTGTACTTTTTTTTTTTCTTTTTATTTATTTATTTATTTATTTATTTATTTTTTATTATAGATAAAAATATGCACCATAGATGTGGCCCAACCCATCACCCTCCCTCCACCTGAACCTCCCCCTTCCCTTCCCCTTCCTTGGCCCTTTCCCCATAGTCTTGTGGTATAGTTGGGTTATAGCCTTCATGTGAAAGTTATAGTTTAGCTTCATAGTAGGGCTGAGTACATTGGATACTTTTTCTTCCATTCCTGAGATACTTTGCTAAGAATCGGCACCTGCCTCAGGTGGGAGAGTTCAAGAGGTCTCTGGGGACTGGATCGCAGGGGTCTGGTGACTACTCTGATATGGCTTACTCCAGTGCTGCGTGGAGTCAGGAGGAGTCATCTAGCAAATAGATCAGTCTGGAAGCTTGATGTCTCCTTCCCCTTTTTGCCACTCCGTCGGACCCAGTCACTGGTATCTCTACAGATGGCTGACCCAGTTGCCGGTAGTGAACAGATACTCCAGGGGTTTGCACTTGCCTGAATCGCAAGGAAATCTGCTAAGCCTCTGCAGTCTGCAGCTATCTAGTAGGAGGAGGTGAGGGCTGACATCCTAGGGTGCTTGATGAAGGGGTGGTGGTGTTCACTCAGACTTAGCCCCGCCCCTGATTCATGTTGCTAACAGAACAGAACAGAACAGGACAGGACAGCTTTGCAGAATTCTGTCTCTGTTTCTGCTAAAATCGCCTGCAGAAGACAGGCTGTTCTGAGTTCAAATGTCTTTGCTGCTGGAGGTTTGTATTCAAGTACCTCTCTGAGTAGGCCCTGACCTGGAAGCTTTTTGAGTTTGTGACAGTGTTAGGCAAATCCTTTACTCACGGGTGGCCTCCTCTGGTTGCCCAGGGAGACAGGGGGTGTGGCTTCTGAATATCTAGAAGTGAGTTGTTTTGCTGTTAAAAAAAAAGTCTGTCAATCCGCCTCCAGGAACTGCCGCTCTGGTGTGGGTACCCAGCCGGCCCTTCACTGACCAGCTGCAGTTTTTGCTCTGTCCACACCCCTTGAGAGATCACCCAGAAATCTGGACTCCTGGGGGACAGGTCTCTAGATCTGAGAGTGGGGGTGAAGGAGAATGCTCCAAGTTCAGAGCTGCAGCTCACACAGTTTTGTGCCTGGCCGTACCACTGCTAGAAGACAGTTGCCGCTCTGGAGCAGTTCTCTTCTCGCCAACCAAGTCTCCTCGCTTCTGCGCCCCAGAGACAGCGCAGATCAGGCACTGAGTACCCCACAAGAGGCAGGCCCCCAGATCCCCGAGTGAGAGTGGGAAGGAGTGCTAGGAGCTCAGTGCTGGAAATGCTCACTCAGTTTTATGCCTGGCCATATTGCTGCCCAAGGAGGGCTGCTGTACTGCGCTGCAGGGAAGTGCCGCCAAGATGTGACTCTCCCTCAGCCAAGTGCCCTCTCCTCGCTCACTGTGCCCCAGTGGCCAGAGCTGACCAGTTGCAGCTCAGGCATTGTCCGCTGCCCTGGAGGAATCACCCAAGAATCCAAACTCCTGGGGGACAGGCCCCCAGACCCCCGAGTGAGAGTGGTGAGGGAGTGCTGGAAAATCTGCGCTTTAAATGGGGAAGCTGCAGTTTCACTCAGTTTTATGCCTGGCCGTATTGCTGCTCAAAGAGGGCTGGTGCACCCCGCAGCAGGGAAGTGCTGCAGGGAAGTGCCCCCATGGCGTAACTCCCCTTCAGCCATATGCTCCTCACTCCTGTGCCTCAGAGTCAGCACTGATCAGTCGCAACTCGGCTCTGTCCACACCCCTCGATAAATCACCCAAGAATCCGAACTCCTGGGGGACAGTCCTCCAGACCTCTGTGTGAGTGGAGGGGAGTGCTGGATATTTAAAGTTTTATACAGTTTTATGCCTGGCAGGGGAGCACCATGGCACCCTAGTAGGGGAGGTAGGTCCAGTTTTTAGAAGGTCACTCCCATGAAGTGAAGTGGGAGGGCCTTTAAATTCTGCCCTTTTGTTTGTGGGGCTCTTAGGCCGGTCTCGTGGGGGAGGGGGGACTCCTGTCTGCTTGGTAATGGATTTTGTACCTTTTGTTTGCATCCTTGTGGTCTCAGCTCACCTCAGCTGTGTTGATGTGTGTTCTTCAACCTTCTCTCTTGGTACAGCTCTAATCCTCTAGGTTACTTACTAAATTTTTGTCCCTTAACTCTCCTTCTGGATGGGAGCCTCCATGGAAAGCTGGCTTCAGTCCACCATCTTGTCTCCTCCCCCAGAGTCTCATTTTAGATCTCAATTTAGATTCTACTAAATTAAAAAAAAAAAAAAAAGTGATGTGAATCCATCATATGGTATTTTGGCATAGTTCTTTCTCTCATGTAAACAGGTAGTTTGGTTCCCTCAAAATAAAGATGGTTGCTACTCCATGGTTTCTTTTCAGAGGATGGGTTTCTCAGCAAGGAGATTCGGGGACAGATCAGGTCCCTCCCTTGCTTCAGAACCAGTCTCACTTAGGGAGTGGATAAGAAGCTTTTCCTTGAGGTTTGGTGATCCCTGTTTAGGTGGTAAAAGGAGCCCTGGGGAAAGGGGAATTAATCTCGGGAGGGGCCTTGAATGGATTAATGTTGGCAGTGACTTTGGGATCTTGACACAGATTTTTTTAAACTCCTCCTGCCCTACATGCTTTGGAAAGTTCTTGCGTACCCTACCCAGGGGTGTTACCTCCTAGTTACTCTTGTTGGGGCATGAGGTTCTGTGTGGACTGCTTTTAGTATCTCATAAGGAGTAATTCATAGACACAAGAAGGCTGAGTGAGCCCCTGCATCAATGTGCTTTGGCCCAGTTAATAGATTTTTTCTGTCTATGGTGGCAGGTAATGCCTGGACCAAATCCTGGCTTGTAGTGGCGTGTGAGTATGGGAAGAATTATTCAGTTCAACCTTGAACTTCAGTCTCTTCATCTGTAAAGGCAGATGATACCAGGACTTTCCCCATAGCACTGTTGTGATGATAAAATCAGATAATGTGTGTACATTTTTACATTTATATTTCAAGTAGTCAGTTGGTGGTTTATGAATTGGCGTATTAATGCAGGATTCAAGTCAGACAAATTAGTGGCAAATAGTCAACACATGTTAACCTAAAATATTTTACTTTGAAATTCAGCTTTCTCTGTTAGGTATGTGGCTGCAGAGAAGTAGCCTCTTTTGAAGTGTAAATGGCCCAAGACTTTTAGGTTGCCTAATGGAAGACATCTGAGTATAAACTAGTATAAGAACATGAAGATATTTCTGCAAAATATGTCTCTTCCCACACCAACCAATTATTGGTTATATCTTAAGTAAAGAGAACTGCTAACCACTATGTAAATGAATATTTAAAATTAAATAATTTTATGGCACTAAGCAGTTGATCATTAACAAATTAGACAGTCACATGATTCATGTAGTACTCCCTTACATATCAGACAGCATTGGTCTTCATGTATATCAATAAACAAAGAACATACATAAAATGATATGCTCTGAAGCTTCCAGTGAGCTTCTCATAGATAGGATTCATTCATTGTAGGTTACATCGCTAAGTCAATTCAGCTTAGATGGATAGCTCAGAACTGTCCAGGCTATTGTATTTACTGAACCATGTACTACATTTCTATCAAAAATGCTTGGGAAAATTACTTGTAAGACTATGTCTCTTCTGGGCACAATTAAGTGTTTTAGAATGAACTCCATAACTGCAGATTCAATGTAAGATTGGGCTTGGTAATAATATCAAAAAACATTGCTTTAATAATGCCTTGAATTTGCCTGGAATCTCATGACTTTCCTTCTCCTAGTAATTCAACCAGATAACTAATCAGTGAGTATTTGAGAGCATAAAGAGGAGGGCTCTTAAAGGGATGACAAAAACCTCAAGGTTAAGGTGAGAGGACCAGAATCAATGTCTTCTATAGGAGTCAGCTCCTTGGGAGGAGGCCCTGACTTCACCCAGCCCCCAGGGCCTTCTTCACAGTGAGAAAATTGAACTCCAGGACAAAGAGAGGCTCCTTGGCAGGTGGTTTGGTTCCTTTCCTGCAATCTTCTAGTTGTTTCTCTCCATTGTTGAGTTTATTCAAAATACGAAGGAGGTTCTCTCCCCCTTCCTTGTTCTTCCCTCTATCAAGTGTTTTGAAGAACTTTGAAAAGCATAAAGTGCTATATAAATATACAGACTTTCCACACCATTTGTGCACCTGATACCATGTTGGGAGCATAAAATAATCATGTAGTGTGGAAAGGATGCTAGATCCCCACCACCAAATGTGGTGTTTCTGTGAGTGGGAGCACCCACCACTGGGGATGCTGAGATGATGCTGGGTGGTGCAAGAAGGAACATTTACTATAGTTACAATTTATATTTCAATAGATATATGTGTATTTATTTCCATACATGATAGGAAAAATGTAACTGCTATCCCAATGCTATAATATCATTTATATTATTATATAGGACAAGGTACATAAAATAAATAGTTGATTGGTTTGAAATACAGAAAAAATAGCATTGGGGCTACATAGACATGATTTTTAAAAAATGAAGATGATATATGAATTACTTAAATTTGGAAAATATTGAGTCCCAATGAAGAGGATAGGTCTACCTCACCCAAGGTCAGGCAGCCAGCGAGAGGTAGCACTGGGACTGTTATCCATGTCTTCCATCTCCAAGTCTCTTCCTGATCATTTGCCTAAGTAGGGACTACTTTCTCCTTTTACTGGTCATGTCCCCATTTCAAGTTGGGGTTCACCATGAAGAAGGCATAATGCTTTCCCTATGTCTATCAGTTGAAGATTTTAACCTGGACAGTCAAGTGTGAAAATCCTCAGCAGTGCATTTCAAGCATGGCTCTTGAACATGTCACTATCGATAGGATGTAAAGGAAGAGGGCAGGCCAAGAGTGGGGACTTTTCCCTGTCCTTTACCAAAACACCAATAGTTGAGCGCTGCTAGAAAGAAGAACAGCTTTGAAGTTTCTTTAGCATGTGACATGCCTCTCAGTCTCTAGTCCTCTTCCCCCACATGCCAGGCCAGATCAACACCTTCCCAATTTCCATCTACTTAGAAATCAGTGAAGAAGACTAAAAACAAGCTTTTGATAAGAGACTGAAAAGGAAGACCTAAAGTCTGTCAACAGCTCATTTGTAATGACTACTATTCATGCAGTACTGTGCTCACATGATGTCTGAACTTCATACCACTACAAGTAAGCATTCATATCCCCATTTTGCAAAGTAGGAAACAGAAGTTCAAGGTGAATTAATTTGCCTAAATGGGAAAGTTGGATCTCAATTCTAGGTCTTTCTACAAAATTCACAAGGCTCATATTCAATGTTATTCATACCTAAAAAAGAAAAGACATATGAAGTGATACTGAATAATATGACACATGTAATTCAGTGCTAGGTTAGAGAGTAGAGAATTTTAGAGCTAAAAGAGTACAGAGGAGGACAAATTGTTGTTTATGCATTTATCTAAATTCATTTTGGATCTCTCACTAGGTACAAGGCAATCATCATTGATCTGAAGCAGAGGTCAGCAAACTATAGTCCATGGACAAAATCCACAGAAAAACTACTTATTTTTCTAAATAAAGTTTTATTGGAACACAGTTGCTCACTGACTGAGAGGTCACTGTGACCTCTCTCATGCTACAATAGCAGAGTCGAATAGATGTTACAGAGGCCTTCCAGATGACAAAACTAGAAATACTTACTCTCTGGTCCTTTATAAAAAAGATTGCTGATCTTTGATCTAAAAATCCAAGCAGATTTTGTTTAAGACTTGAAACTTGATTAAGAAAGGAAGATTAAAACTCTGGGTACAGGAGAATAGGTCACAAACAGATTCTAATTTGGGTTCATTACTCATTTTTCAGATGACATATAGAAGATAGCAGCATCTTTGAGCCTCTCGGTTCTAATTATAACATGGAGCTAATATTCCCTGCTCAGACATTTCAGTGGATTGAATGACACAACTGGGGATAAAAAATAATTAATAGCTATATTTTATTACATACTTATTGGTCAGGTATTTTTCTAAGAAATTTATATATAATATTTAAACCTCAATATGACCCATTGAAAGGTTTTTTTTTGGTATAAAGAAGTTAACTTATTAGAAACTATTAATGTGCTTTATTTTTTTGCCTTTCTGTGGTGGTGATCTTTGTCTTTCTTGGCCCAAGGCTGACATCTGCCTAGGGGCAAAGTGGAAGAGACAGGGAGGAAGATTAGAACTTGATAAGGAAGGAAATCAGAGACCCAGAAGAAGGTAATCCCTAGATCTGAGATGCAAAGGCAGATTAGACAGAGTGATAAATTGCAAACTGGAGAATTTTCTTGCAATACAATTAAAAATTTTATACTGCCTCTTTTGGAATATTGGTAACAGGGGCAAGTGTGAAGCACCTAGTTAATAGAGTTGCCCCATGCTCTGGAGAAGATACTTCTTTGCTCATGCAGGTAGGCTGGCTCTAACTTTCTTTCCATCCTTCCTGTGGCTGTCATAGTGAATTTGTATGTGGAAGTCAGATTAATTTTCATCAAAATGGTGTACAAATTTAGTCAGCCCTCTGTACCCATGGATTATGCATCTGTGGATTCAATCAATTGTGGATTAAAAATATTCAGGAAAATAAAAGATGGTTGCATCTGTGCTGAACATTTACAGACTTTTCTCAACATTATTACCTAAATAATGAAGTACAACAATTATTTACATAACACTCACCTTGTATTAGGGTTAATAAGTAATGTAGAGATCATTCAAAGTATACAGAAGGTATGTGCAAGTTACATGCAAATACTACACCATTTTGTATAAGAAACTTGAGCATCTGTGGATTTTTATACCCACAAGGGGTCCTAGAATGAATTCCCCACAGGTGTGAAGGGACAACTATCAGTATTTTTTTTTTTTTTCAGTACAAACAAGTTATTTTCTGAGTTAAAAGTAACAACCCTCTTATGCTATCATCATCCTCATTTACATTCCTCTGTCTGACTCCAGAACTGTAGTGCCATTGAAGACTTTAGAGACTTATATGAACTTAAAGAACTCTTATCAGTGTGTTATTGTGACTTTCAATATTAGGACTTGGGTTACCACATTAAAATTCAAACTGCAGACTTCACAATTCAGGCCAGAGCCAGTATTCTGGAATATCCCAGATGTATGCAAAGGTGAAGTGGGGTCCTGGAAACCAACTAAGAAATTCATCAATGGGTGACTGAACTCCATATAGGAGGTTTGAAACGAACCTGCCTGAGGGTCCTGGGGTAAGACAGGTTCATTGTCTTTCAGAGATGTGCATTTTTACCCTGCCTATGTTTTGACTTTCACTTTAAAGAAAAGGTTGAGAAACAGGAGAAGACAAGATGGCAGACTGAAGCCAGTTTTCCACAGAGCCTCCTGTCCGGAAGGAGAGTTAAAGGACAGAAATTTAGCAAGTAACCTGGCAGATTAGAGCTGCGCCAAGAGAGAAGGTTGAGGAATGCACATCAACCCCAAGGATACCAACAAAAGGTACAAAATCCATCACCACATGGACAGGAGTCCCCTCCCGCATGAGAACAACTTGGAGTACCCCATAAACAAATGAGCAGAGTTCAAAAGTTCTCCTGTTATACTCCACAGGAGACACCCTCTAAAAACCGGACCTACTTTCCCTACTAGGATGCCATGGCGCTCTCCTGCAAGGCATAAAACTGCGTAAAACTGTATATATTCACTACCTGCAATTCTGAGCTCCCAGCACTCCCCTCCACTCTCACTCTGAGGTCTGGAGCCCTGTCCCCCAGGAGTCTAAATTATTGGGTGATTTCTCAAGGGACATGGACAGGGCCTGGACTGCAGCTGGTCAGTGCTGATTCTGTGGCATGGGAGTGCGAAGAAGATGGTCAGCTGAGAGGGAACCACGCTGGAGTGGCGGTGCCCCGAGGCACAGAGCAGCAGCCATTTGGGGCAACAATAGGGCTCACCCCTGGATATTCTGGGATCACACCCCTTGTCTCTCTGGGCAACCAGAGGAGGCTGGGCATCTTCTCAGGTGGCAACCACTGACAGAAGATCTGGGACTGAAATACAGGCCCCATGAGTAAAGGGTTTGCCTGAGGCGGTACCGACCTGGGTGGAGAGCGGGGATTAGGAAATGCACGTGCAGCGCCAGCTGACTCCCTCAGTGGCGCTGACCCAGAGGACCACTTTACTGAGCCTAAGTTGCACCTGGCCCCCAGGGGATCATCAGTCTAGACAAAGGAGGGCAGGAGGCTAGAACTGACAGCCGTCCATGCTGCGAATACAAACCTTTGCAGCAACAAAGACAGGGTCTGAGGTGGAGGGTCTGTGAACTTAAAACAGCTTCTCTTCTGCAGGGAAATTTAGCCAGGATAGAAACAAATTCCAAAAAGTTGTTCTGTTCAGTCAGTAATATCAATCAGGGGTGGGGCTAGAACTGAGTGAATACCCCCATCCCCCCAGCCTCCATCAAGCCCATGAGGTTGTCAGGCCTCACCTCTCACTGCTGGATAGAGGCAGAGAGCAGTGGCCTGGCTGAGGAGACATAGATTTCCTTGTGATTCAGGCAGGTGCAAACCCCTGAAGTATCTGCTCATTGGAGGCAACTGGGTCACAGCCCTATGGGGTTATCAGTGACTGGTTGTGACAGAAGTTCAAGGTGGGATGTGACAGAGGTGCATCAACTTTCCCAGACTAATCTATTTGCTGGGTGGGTCCTCCTGACCTCATGGAGCACCGGAGCAAGTCATATTTGAGTTTTCAGCAGTCCCCTGCAATCTAGTTGCCAGAGACCTTTAAACTCTCCCACCTGAGACAGGTCCTGACTGACACAATTGATTTGGACTTTTTGAACTGACCCAATTGCTCGAAGACTATCCAAGTGGTGCCCTGGGTGTGTGGTTGTAGGAAGGTTTGATTTTCCTATTCCAATTGTTGGCTGTGGGGGGCAGGGTGACTTAATTGCTGGTATTTCTCCATAGCTGAGACTTCAACCCAGAGTATCTGTTTCACTAGGGTCGTACAGAGACCAGGTAAAAACAAGACAGAGCCACTTAGCCCCACCACACTAAGCAGGTCCACAGTTTCTCAGGCTATAGCACTGTACAGGTCTTCGGCAAAGCTCCAGGGGAAAAGGTACAAGCACCAGTCCCAGCTTTTGGACAAAGGACTGGTTAATCACTACTCCTGGAGCCCCGAGCCCAACTTTTCTTTATCCACTCATCTAGTGAAACTGTGTAAAATAATCATGGGGCAGAAGCAGCAGAAAAACTCTGGTAACATGAATAAGCAGAGTAGATCAACTCCCCCAAGGAAAGATATGGCAGATGTAACTGAAGATCCCATTCATAAAGAGATGGCTGAGATGTCAGAAATTAAATTCAGAATTTGGATTTCAAACAAGATTAATAGAATGGATGAAAATTTGAAAATAGAAATTTGAGGAACAATTCAAATGTCGAAATTAGAAATTTGGGGAGCAATTCAAACGTTGTCTCAAGAATTCAATGAATTTAAAGAAAAAACCATCAAAGATTTTGACACATTGAAGCAAGAATTTGCAGCTCTCAAAGATCTGAAAAGTACAGTAGAATCCCTCAGTAACAGAGTGGAGCAAGAAAAAGAAAGGATTTCTGACAATGAAGAAAAGGCCTTTGAATGCTTCCAAACTCTCAAAGAGGAAGAGAAATGGAGAGCATAAATGCATCATTCTCTAAGAGAGCATTGGGATAATTTGAAGAAGGCTAATATCCACCTCTTTGGAATCCCTAAAAGGAATGAAGTGGCTTCACAAGGCACAGAGGGCCTTCTTTATGAAATTATGAAAGAGAATTTTCCAGACATGCCATGAGATTCTGAAATTCAGATAGCAGACAGTTTCAGAACCCCAGCACTACTCAACCCAAATAAGACATTACCCAGGCACATCATAATTAACTTCACTAAAGTTAATATGAAGGAGAAAATTCTGAAAGCAGCCAGATGTAAGAAAACCATTACCTACAAAGGGAAGAATATTAGAATGATGGCAGAACTCTCTGCTGAATTTTTAAAGCCAGAAGAGGATGGACATTGACTTTTAATCTCCTAAAACAAAATAACTTTCAACCCCGGATCTTGTATCCAGCTAAACTGAGTTTCATTTATGATGGAGAAATTAAATACTTTAATGACATTCACATGTTGAAGAAATTTGCCATAACCAAGCCAGTTCTTCAGGATATTCTCAGACCTATCCTCCATAATGACCAGTCCAATCCCCTACCACAGGGTAAACTCATTCAGAAACATTTGATCAAACTCCAACTTCCATAATAGTGAAAGGATTAAAAATGTCCACTGAACTTTTGATAAACTTGATACCCCAAATTTTACCAGACTTATCAATATTCTCCATTAATGTGAATGGCTTAGACTGTCCTCTAAGGAGGCACAGGTTGGCTGACTGGATACAAAAACTCAGGCCAGATATTT
>CAUYPK010148799.1:0-50617 GCA_963574355.1 Loris lydekkerianus | reverse complement strand
AAGTTCTCCACACTTTTGCTCAAGCTCTCCCCAATGCAGCTCAACTGAGCGCCAATTCCAAGAACACCAAAAAAGTTCACAGGTAAGGCCTTTCCGGTTTGCAGTCTCACTGCTGCTTGTACTCATGGTTGCCGGCGTGATTAGGTTGATCGAACACACACAGCCACTTGCCAGTTTTCCACTCTTTTTGTCTTCCTCCTGGGGTCCAGAAGTCCCTTGCTGGCTCCCTGTATCCTTAAAGGGATGATCATAGGCAGATCCCACTGGCCAGAGATGTCTGGAGTCTTGTCTCCCCAGATTCGCCAAGCCCAGTTACAGGGAAGCTGTTACTCAGCCGCCATCTTTAATCTCCAAGAGACGGTCTTAAAATACAAAAAAATTATTTGTGCTAATGAGGACAAGAATGAGGAACCACGGCTTCGGATGAAGTGGGAGATAGTCATGCACTCACTTATTTGTCAACGGGGTCTTGGACTCTTGTATATCCTACATGAAGTTTTCATGAGTTTGGGACAAAGGAGAAAAATGATGATGGAGGTAATTGTGAACAGAGATACATGTGTTTGTAAAGGCTTGTCCTTCCTTAAGTGAGAAGATACTTTTGATTTTTTCTTAAGAGCTGAAAATCCTTTTTAAAGTGAAATGTGGGGCTCAGTGCCTGTAGCTCAGCGGTTAGGGCGCCAGCCATATGCACTGGAGCTGGTGGGTTTGAATCCAGCCCAGGCCTGCCAAACAACAATGACAACTACAACCAAAAAATAGCCGAGTGCTGTGGTGGGCGCCTGTAGTCCCAGCTACTTGGGAGGCTGAGGCAAGAGAATCGCTTAAGCCTAGGAGTTGGAGGTTGCTGTGAGCTGTGATGCCACGGCACTCTACCCAGGGCGACATAGTGACACTGTGTTTCAAAAAAAAAAAAAAGTGACATGTGCAATTTTGCTTCTGGTAATGGCCAACTAAGTGCCTATTGGGCTGCCCTTCCCACGGATAGCAAATTTAATCCCTGGAAAAAATACACAAAATCCCTCACCTAAAGGATGGGTGATAGTGGCTAAAACTCCAGTAGAAAATCTACCCTCCTTCTGGCCTAAGTTATAGAAGACAAAGTTATAGACAATTTATCCAACAGGAATGTGAGGTGGAGGATACAGAGAAGTAGCTAGAAACAGGGAGGCTCGAGTCTATATATAACATCTTCCAACTCTCTGCTGGCTTCTGAAGCGTGTATGCACAGGGCAAACCTTAAACAGCCCGGATAGAACTAAAAGAAATGAACTGAAAAATGAGCTGCTGCCCAACTGGCAGAGTTTCCAGTTTGAGTATAACCAAGGTAATTGCCTCCAAAAACAAATTAAAGAATCAACACTCTTTGGAGAAATAGAACAGAAGCCAGAGTCTCCACAATATAACATTCACGATATCTGTGATACAATCCAAATCACTCCAAAGACAAACTGATAGGTAAAAATCGAAAAAGAGCGGATCAGAATGTTCAAGACCAATGTGTAATAAAGGTGGCAATGTTAGCAGGGTTTAGGGAGGGAGGCTGGTCTTTTATAGCAGGCTGGGGGGGGAGCTGGTATCAGGGCACCAAACTGTTGGCTCTTATCAGGGTGCCAAAGATGTTATCTTGTCATGGGAGCTCTTCTTATCAGAGTGTCGGGAGCTCACAGTGTCAGCATATTTCTCACAGGTCTGTAATTGGGCCATGCCAGGACTTGATGAGTCTATAGCATGTCTCTCTTACCTGAGTTATGTCCGCCTGTAACAGAGTCTCACTGAATGGCTTTTAAGTTCAAGATAAATTTTGGCCATCCTAATATTAACAAATAGGGAAACACGAGCTATTCTTGAATGAAAAGATAATGATTGGATTCTGATTCCAAGATGACCTAGATGTTAGAATTACCAGACAAGGTTATTTATTATTATTATTCTTTTGGACCTAGATTCTTTCCTTGCCACCCTCAGTAGAGTGATGTGGCATCATAGCTCACAGCAACCTCAAGCTCTTGGGCGCAAGTGATTCTCTTGCTGCAGCTTTCCAAATAGCTGGGACTATAGGTGTCTACCACAATGCCTGGCTAGTTTTATTTGTTTTTATTTATTATTATTATTATTATTTTTTGAGACAGAGTCTCACTATGTCACCCTCAGTAGAGTCCCATGGCGTCATAGCTCACAGAAACCTCAAACTCTTGGGCTTAAGTGATTCTCTTGCCTCAGCCTCTCAAGTAGCTGGGACTACAGGTGCCCACCACAATGCCCAGCTATTTTTTTTTTTTTTTTTGAGACAGAGTTTCACTATGTCACCCTCAGTAGAGTGCTGTGGCATCACAGCTCACAGCAACCTCAAGCTCTTGGGTTTAAGTGGTTCTCTTGCCTCAGCCTCTCAAGTAGCTGGGACTATAGGCGCCTGCCATGGTACCTGGTTATTTTTGTTGTTATTGTCATTGTTGCTTAACAGGCCCAGGCTGGGTTCAAACCTGCCAGCCCCTGGTGCATGTGGCTGGCACCATAACCACTGAACAGCGGGTGCTGAGCCAACCTGGCTAGTTTTAGAGACGGGGTCTCGCTCTGACTCTGGCTGGTCTCTAACTCGTGAGCTCAAGCAATCCACTCACCTTGGCCTCCCAGACAGACAAAGATTTTTAAAGCAACTATTCTACCAATTCTCAGTGACGTTAAGAGAGAATCTGCTCACGACAAATGAAAAGATAAGAAATTTCAGCCAAAAATAGGAACAATAAGAAAGAAACAAATGAGAATTCTAGTTCTAGAATATGCAATATCTAAAATAAAATATTCACAGGAAGGGGTTGACTACAGAATAAAGATGATAAAAGAATGAGTCGTGAATTTGAAGATGAGTCAATAGTATTTTTTGAAATATCTATCGATGTATTTTCCCCCCATTTATATTCCTTCTACCTCCATCAAAGCAGATGGTTGTGCTCATTGCTTAAGGGGAGAGATGGGATAGTATGAAGGGCAGATGAAAGTCTGCAAGTGCCTGCCTGTGTCCAAAAGCCTAATCCCTTAGGAGAATTACAAAGACTCAGAAGAATTCCCAAATGCTAAGAACAATTGGAGCTTGAAAAGAGCAGGGCTTCTCCCTATACTGAGGACAAGGGGAGTTGAGCAGAAACAATGGCGCCTCCTGGAGAAAGACCATGGTGAAGAGAGTATAGAGGGTCTTGCACTGTCCAGGAGGTGCTCCAGCCCAGACGCGGCACCTGCTCTCAGCTCATTGAGCAGAATGAATCACGTACCCCTACTCAGCCACATAGGGTCTAGGAAGTGTTACCTCATCACGGTCTTGGAAAGCAGAAAGCTGAAAATATTTCAGAAACAGGGCTGATAATTACTATAGTATGCACCTAGGGGACCCAAATCTTCTTCCAGTGGAATTATCACAAATGCTTCCTGTTATGGACAAGCTGTTTATGTTCTTCCAAAATTCATATCCTGAAGCTCTAACCCCTGGTATGATGGGAGATAGGATCACGGGGAGGTAGTTAGGGTTAGAGGAGGCCATGAGATTGGAGATCTCACGATGGGATTTGTGCTATGATGGAGACATGTGAGAGCCTGCTTTCTCTCCTTGCCGTGTGAGGATATAGAGAGGAGGTAGCCATCTGTGGACAAGAAAGTGGGTCCTCGCTAGAACCCAGCCTTGCTGGCACCTTGATCATGGACTTCCTTCCTCCAGAAATGTGAGAAAATAAATTTCTGTTGTTCAAGCCATCGGCCTATAGCATTTTGTTAGGGCAGCCCGAGGTGACTTATATCTCTGTGCCTTTCCTGACCTTTAAGCATTCTCCATCCACAGAGGAAAACTCGATGATCTCAAGTGACATGACTTTGCCTAACTTGTTTGGGTTTTGTTTAGATATCTTCTTCTGGGGTGAGCGTGCTCCCTTGTCTTGCTAGTCCAGACCCATGGCAGGTCACGATTCATTGTCGTAATTATAGTATAGTCATTAGAGTAACCAGTTGTCCACTTTCTACTGTTGGCTTCTTGGCATGTGGGAGGTTTCTTCCCTTTGGCAGCCAGAAAGAGTCTTCTCTTATCTCAGGAGATCTTAGAACACCAAACCTCCTTCCTTTGTCACTCAAGGAATGCAGATGTATACAAGAATTATAGAGACCTGTCCAGTTGGCAGGGCAAAGAGGAGTGATGGGAAGTTCCACCCAGCCCCCCATCTCCTGGCCTCCCGTACCCCATCCACAAATTGTGACTTCCCAGGGTAACTGATATTTTCTGCCTTTAGCTCTGCTGGGAAAGCCCTGCTCCTCTATCTTGCATATGGGCTCCCACAAACTTATTCACCAAAAAATATTTACTGAGCACTTGCTGAGTGATAGGGACCAGCCCAGGTGCAGAATGAACAGAGTGAAGAGAGCAGGCCTAGACCTGCTCTTAGGGAACTTACAGTCTAGTGGGGAAGCCAGGCCTTAATCAGAGAATCCCCAAGGAGTGGGGGCCAAGAGCAACGAAGGTGGGGTGCTTGCAGGGAGAACAGTCCAGAGGACCTAATTTGGATGACACAGCAGGTTAGGGAAAGTTTGGCTGAGGAAGCGGCATTTAAGCTGGAACCTGGACTATGTCAAAAATTAGCCATGTGAAGACTGGGGAAGAGCTTCCCAGAGAAAGGGAGCAGAGCGTCTGGATCAGAAGGAGCTTTGTGCTTTCAAAAAACAAGAGCAGTGTGAACAGGAGGAAGGCCAGCTTGTTAGGGCTCCACTCAAATATCCTCTCTTCTGTGGAAACTTCTCTGACCGTCTGTGCTCTTGCAGTCTCATAGCATTTTGGTACATTCTTCCTTTATGCTCACTAATGTCAATACCACTTGTTTAAGTTACCCAAATGCCAGCTGGGGCTCCCTGTCCCTCAGAGGCTCATGTGGGCACAATGCAAGTGTTTGCTGAGCACCCGCTACCTACTGGCCTCTGTAGACACACTGGTAACTATTCATAGAATAAGGTCTCCGTCTCCATGAAGCTTACCTTCGGGGACCAGAGACAATAAAGAAGGGAACATAAAGATCCACAGTTCAAGGTCAGACGCTGTTAAGTATTGTGAAGAAAGCGATATAGAATTGCATGGTACAAATTGAGGAGGGAGGAGCTAAAATACACAGTGCTAAGGAAAGACTCAAGGAGGTGATATTTGAACTGAGAACTGAATAACGAGAAGGATCCAGCCCTGAGAAGATCGTGGGGGTGAGAGAGTATCTAGGTAGAGCAAATAGTCAGTGCAAAGGCCCTGGGGTGGAGTTCAGGGATCAGAAAGGGGGATCTTACAGGGTCATGAAAGCCAGGATGAGAGCTCTGGATTTTGTTCTAAAGGCAACAAGAGGCCATCAGAGGGTTTTAAACAGTGGTACTACTGAACTGAACTCAAGAATAGTACATGTTTAGGTGTCAAGACCTAGTTGCATTTTAAAGGCGCAGTCTGGCTGCTGGTGGGGAGTTGATGGTGTGGGAGGGGCAGGCACAGAAGCAGGAGACCATGTGGGAGGCTACTATAGTCTTCCTGGTGGGCGCTGGTGGCAGCTTGCAAATTGGCCTCAAATGTCCCTAGTTCCCTGGCCTGAGATGGTCCAAAGCCTTCCTCACGACTTCTCAAGGGGTCAGTTCCTTTCTGTCTCCATTCACTCCCTTGGGAAGGATGAGAGGCTCCCGTTGCACCATGCTCTTCCTGGCCTGCCCTTCAGGCCCCAGCATCCCCCTTCATGTTCTGATCTGGGGAACAAACAAATCCTCCTCATTGCCACATGTGGAGCAATTTCCTCCTCTTCTTTTGAAGTCTTGGCACCTGCAGCATTTATGCCTTTAGGGAATCAGTTTTGCCCCCCAGTGACTTATTGAGACATTCACCTGAACAAATACAGCACTTTCCCCCAAAGGACTCCTGGCCGGTGAAACATTTTTCAGTCTGTGCCCTGTCAGGCTGTCCAGGCGGCTGTGAGCTATCATGAGGGCATTTCGTGTCTTAGGCTGGATTTTACCAGAATCAGGCCATGGGGTGGGGAGCCATGTGCAGGCAATTTATTAGGAAAGTTCTCCCGGGAGAAACTGACAGCAAAATTGGGAAGGGGAAGTAGCTAAGCAAGGGTGAGATTTCAGAACAAGTCCAGCCTCAGCCTGGTACAGCAGGGGCTCTGGAGGGTAAACGGGTAAATGATGATGTCCTGTGTGACCCACCTCAGGTCCAGGAGCTGTTGGGCTTTCCGTCCTGCCCCCATGAGTCATTGGTTTAGGGCTGCCTCCATGGTGATTGGAATTCACAGGGAGGAGGGCTGGGGCTCTTGGAGCCCAACGGGGTCTTCATAGGAAGGCAGCAGAATGAGCTGGACATGCAAAAGCTTGGAGATGAGCACAAAAGACTAGTAAAAATGGGGCAGCACACCCACATGGTCCATTCCAGTAAACCTGCTATGTCCACGTGTTTGTTGAATGAATCAATGATAATGGTGTCTGTCCAAGGCTACCGTGTGGTGTGGATTACAGTGCATAAGACACTCTCATCTGGTGTGGACAACAGTGGGCAGAAAGTAACCAGAAAGGCAGGAAACTCTCAGCTGAGAATGCTCTTCCAGGCTTCAGAAACAGTGCAGACAAGCAGGGCTTGGAATCACAGGGACAGCAGTTGTGGTCTTAGATGCCATCATGATGGTTAGCCATGCCCTGCTCTCTGAGAATGTCCCAGCAGCAATCATTGTGTTTGTGTGGTGTTTTGACCTTGACAAATTGCTTTTGTTTATTTATTTTTGTATACATTTATTTATTTATTTAGACACAGAGTCTCACTCCATTGCCCTGGATAGAGTGCAGTGGCATCACAGCTCACAGCAACCTCAGACTCTTGGACTTAAGTGATCCTTTTGCCTTAGCCTCCTGAGTAGCTAGGACTATAGGCACTGGCCACAACACCTGGCTAGGTTTTTTTTTTTTTTTTAAGTAGTGATGGGGTCTTGCTCTTGTTAGGGTTGGTCTGCAATTCCTGAGCTCAAGCAATTCACCTGCCTTAGCCTCCAGGAGTGCTAGGATTACAGGTATGAGCCACTGAGCCCAGTGATTTTTTTTATATTTGATTTTCCCAGTGGGTCTTTTAAGCATGCCCATGAAAGAGATTATTCCCATTTCAGAGATAAGAAAATTGAGGCTCAGAGGTGTTAACACTCACACAGTGAAGTAGTAAGATTCAGGACTTGAGGTTGTCACTGAAGGTAGTGGACAATGATTAGGTTCTTGAGGATGCGTACGGTGATTATGTAATGAAGTTGCTCTTTGCTTCTGTGAAAGAGAGGAAGATTGAAAATTGATGGCTCACATGCCAGTTCCCATTCTTAAATGTGTTCTGGCTAGCACAGTATTGTTTTTTTCACTTAATGGATGCTTTAACATTGAAAGATTTCACATGGAAATCTGGATTTCTGGCTTTTCTTGACAACAGAACGTCTGGTTCCACATTGCCTTTTGGTTGGGACTGTGGCTACTATCCTATTTTAGATGGGTCATCCTGTCTCCAGATTTTAACATCCCCACATCTCCCTATAGGTGCAACATCCAATAAGGTAACCACTAGCCACGTGTGGCTATCGAGACTTGAAATGTGGCTTGTTCGAATTGAAATGGCTACTAGAAATTTCTAAATTCATATGGATTTCTGTTGGACCCTGCCATACCACAGTCTTCCACATCAGGCCAGCTGTTTGCATTTCTGCTCCCTCTCCCCCTTCAGATAGGTACATGGTTGCAACTCCTGCAGAACAAGAATGAAGTGGGCCTGGAGTCAGACCAGAGTGCAAGTCCTGGCTATGACACTGTGTGACTTTGGAACTGTTACCTCCCCTCTCGGGGCCTGGTCTCTTTATCTGTAGAAGGAAGACTTTGGACTTTGATTTCCAACTTTCTACAGCTGAAACTTCCCCTCCCACACACCACTGAATTTACCCTTTTGCAGTGGGGTGCTGTGCTGCAGGCTCTGATCTGGGCCTCCCCTGCTGGGCGGCCCCTCCTCTTGTCCTCATTATTTGCATTCCAGCTGCTTCTCCATCTTTGGGGAGCCCTGCTCCGTCAGGGGCCTCCCTCCTCATTCCACAGGGGGCTGCTGGATCATTCTGCTTGGCTTGTTGTTTACAAAATGAGAGGTTGACCATGTTTCCCTTTCCTTTTTGGTTAATATCTGCAATTTGCCCTCATTTAATTCATATATTTTAGCTATTAGTTTGCTCACCTTCCATAATTATTTTCAAGTACCCTTGGGCTCATAAACCATTGTTCCAAGTGGTGTGTTGCCTATTTTAAGAACTTAATTTGTTTGTAATGTTCACATCAGCTGCATGATTTGTTTCTTGCTGGTAATTAACTTTTAAGCTGATGCCATTCCTCCGCCAAAAGTGAAACTCAAGGTAAAGTTGGTAAGATTAATCATGCTGGCTGCATCCAAATCTTCCGACGTCTTCGTTGGACTCAGCAAGTTTGGGAAAAAATGATAATTTTTTTTCTTCCACTTCCATCTGTTCCCCTGCTGATCTTGGAGCCAATCCACCCATTAGTGGGCTTGAGTGTCAGAGTTGGAAGCTGACAGTTTTCAGTTTTGGTACCAAGACAGGCAAACTTTTGTTCCAGACCCTCTCACTCTACCACTTGAACCCATTTTTTTTTCCTTCCTGAGCGGGTCCCTGGACTCATGGGTACTGATGAATCATAAAATGGTTGTATAATACCTCCCAGCCTCCCTTTTCACTGTGGTAGAGTGAGTTGCTAATTTCCATGGTCTTTTGCAGCTACTATATTGGGGAGGTAGTAGGTAACTTTATTGATCTTTCCATTTAATGACATCCTACCTGTGGTCATGGGTATAATTTAAATCCCAGACGACTTTCTGCACTTTTAGAAAATAAATTGTACTTTGTCAGTGCTCCTGAGAACCTAAAGTTTCATGAGTGAAAATACGACTCAGTGGGTCTAGAAGAGGTCAGTTTCACAGGTCTAGGACCACACTTGGAGAGGGAGACACTAGCCTGCCAGCTTCCCAAAGGCTAGAATTTTTCAGTCTTGTTCCTCATTGGGATATGGACGTTCCCAACTGGTTGGAAACTGGATGACTGAATCAGCTACACTCAGAACGTAGATAACTCTCTACCAGATCAATCTTATTAGAGGGAGATGTCTTCTTATTCTCACACTAGCAAAAAAAAAAAAAAAAAAAAAAAAAAGTAGTGATTTTATATTTTTCCCAATTTAGGAAGGGCTAAATGTCATACGCTGATATATCCTCCATATATATGGTATTTGTGTGTGTGCAGTGTGCGCACACACACATATGTTTGGCTTTTGGAGATGAATATATAGTAACAGAACTGTTCACCGTGCATATCTTTCTAAGTATAGCCTGCCGCCTTCATCTGAAAGGGCCCGCTTCCAGAGAGCCCTGCAAATTGAGAAATCCTTGTTCCTGTTTTTAAAATTCTTCAGAGAGCTGCCTGGTTTTCCCTCTAAGGCACAGGTTTTTTTCCAATGTTCTTCCAGATTTCTGATCACTTCAATGGAGAAGCTTCAGTTAAGTGCAACTTTCTGTAACACTTCTCTAGAACACCTTCAACCGTCAGTCATTCTTCAGCTACTTTAGATGGGTTGTTACATTTTCATGAGACCACAATGGTAAATACACACACACACACACACACACACACAAACAGTATTTTTTTGAAAGTGGGAGGTCAGGATATGTCATCTGTTTGATCAGTGTGCTCATATAAACACGTAGGGGCAGAATATTTTAAATTGGATCCTTTTGCCTAATGTACCTACTTTTACATTTATATGGAATTTAATATCCTGTTCCTGAAGTAGATCCTCCTAGATTTTTTCAGCTTTAGGGTCTACCTGAACCTCTTCCTCCAAGACGGGCTAAGGATTTTCCTGGATATCCCACTAGTTGTGGGATTGATGGTTGTGAATTTCTGGGGTTTCCTAGCTAGCCCCATCTGTGGGATGTGAGAAAGCCAACGGGAAGAACAGAGGTGCCTGGGGGTTGTCATTTGCCCAAGGCCTTACGGCTACGAAGTGGTGGAGACACCTGGCAAACTCTAGCAGCCTGACCCAGAGCTGGGACTCTCAACTATTGTTCTCCATTGTTATTTGTCTCAGACTTAAAGTGCCAAGGAATCTTCTGAGGACCTTGTTCAAATGCAGATTCTGATCTTGTCAGTCTGAACTGAAGCCTAATACTCTGCAGTTCTGACAAGCTCCCAGGAGAGGCTGAGGCTGAGGCTGACCCTGTCCACCTATGTATGACCCCATACTCTGACAACTACTGATCTAGTGGGTCACACCCTGACCATATTGGAATCACCCGGGAATTGTTTTAAAACAGCCACCTTGCCTTCACCCCAGAAATTCTGGTTGGATGGCAGCAGCTTGGGCATCACGAGTATTCAAAGCTTCTGGGATGAATCTAGTGTGGAGCTGGGCTGAGAACCACTGTTCCAGTGCCTCTGTTGAGACGTCATCTGTTTCAGGACCCCTTGAGATCCTGTCCAACTGATGTCCTGCAGAACAGTCCAGGCCTTCACATCTAGGATAGGGGAGACCAGACGGAGGCACACTCAGCATCTCCCCCATGCCCTGTACTGTCCTGGGCTGGGGCATTGGACAGGAGGTGCTTTGGGCACCATGGTGGTGGGGAGCGGGCAGGTGTATATCTGGCCATGTACATTATAAGGAGAGGAACAGAGATCTCCTCCGGGGGGCCAGGGGACACTTCCAAGCTGCTCTGTGCTAAAATACTTGGCTGGCTATGGAACTGAAAATAACTTCCACATTGCTAAAGAGGAGATTCCCCTCCTGCCAGAAAGAGAGGGTGGGGAGGAGGGTCCCAGAGTCCTGGAGTCCTGGGGAAGTTGATACCACCAGACTGCAATGTGTCAGCAAATCCTGGAGTACTGATGGCTGTGGGGAGGCTGTGGTAGGAAAGGGCAGTGCCCCTCAGTCCTGCCCTGGAGCCCAGCTAGCCTGGTGGCTTTGCAGTGATCTAGGACTTTACTGGAGATGCTTCAGGTGATACACTGGTTTCTGATGCTATGGCTGCCCTAACAAATAACTACAAACTGAGTGGCTGAAAACAACACAAATTTAGTGTATTTTGTCATGTATAATGCACACCTTTTTGCCTGCATTTTTGAGGGAAAAATAAGGATGTGCATTATACACGGGTAATAAGGCTTGGAAGCAGTGGAGGGACCCTCCTGCCTGGTCTTGCCAGGGCGCAGCATGCCAGTCTGGGAAGATCTGGTGGGAGTGGGCTGAAGTCAACCAGAGGTGGCCAGTGAGGCCTCTGCCTGTGGTGGGAATGGTAACGTGGGCTGTGGGCTGAGACCCAGCCATGAGGAGGGGGTTGGGAGCTCCACCCAGGCCCCAGGGACCCACCTGGCTGCCCACAGGCCCTAGTGGCCTGAGAAGCTTCTGCCTGCCTGCGGATCACACGCATGGCCATCTTGGTTGTGGCCCTGGATACAGCAGGGAGGGAAGGGCTCCCAGGAGAGAGGGAAGGGGCAGCCTTCACAGTGGGTGGCTGCCTGAGGGTGGTGTGGTCTGTGTGTTTACTGGGGGGCGTTAGCCCTACCCAGATGTGTCTCTCCTGGCTGAGAGTTAGCCACTTTCTTGAGGGGCATTTTTCTGAAAGTTTGGGCGCAAAACCTAGGTGCTCATTATACATAGCAAAGCCTGGTATTATCGCACCATTCTGGAGGTCAGAAGTCTCCCTGTCTCACAGGCTAAAACCCAGGGGTTCCTTCTGGAGGGTTTAGGGGGAGGGTGTTTTTGTGTCTTTTTCAGCTTTCGGAGGCTGTTTGCCTTTCTCGGCCCGGGGCCCCTTCCTTCATCTGCGAAGCCGGAAATGGCAGGTTGAGTTTTCTCAGGTTGTATCCCTCTGACCTTTTCTGTCACCCTCTTCTGCTTTTAAAAAAACTGCTTATTCCATAAATATTTATTAGGCATCCACACAGCATCAGGCTCTATTCTGTACACTGTGGATCTAACATGAATGAAACAGACCAAATTCCAATTTTTATGGAGTTTATATTCTAGGGAAGAGGCCAATAAAAACAAAATCAATAAGGTGACATGTTATAAAATATATTAGAAGATACGTTCTGTGGAGGGGAAAACACAGAGGAGGAGGATAGGGAATACTAAGCAACCCTTTTCTGCTTTTAAGGACCTCTAGGATTACATTGGCCCACCCAGATAATCCAGGATAATCTCCCTGTTTTAAAATTAGCTAACAACCTTAATTGCATATGCAAACTTAATTCCCCTTTGCCACGTTAACAGAACATATCTGGAGTTTCTGGGGATCAACATGTTTGGGGTGCGGGCATGACTCTGCCTCACTTGGGGTGAGTGTGAATCTGGGATCTCAGTTGCTCCTCCTTTCTGGTCTCTTTCTTCAACCCGAGCAGTCTGGTTAGATATCTGTTAGATATTATATCATGCAAAATTTCCTTTGTAGGAAGTGTTTCAAAGCTTTGTTCAAAGCTTTCCAAGCAACACTCCAGTTCTTTGCCACTCCTGGGCTGGCAGCATGGTCATCACCATCAGCTTGCTGGTAACGCAGAATCTCAGGCTCCACCCCAGACCTTCTGAGCCAGAACCTACATTTTAGCCCAGTCCAGGACAATCTGCACCACATTGAAGTTTGAGAAGAACTGGGGTGGTTCCTTGTCACACTGGAAACACAATGATGTCTAAAGATTCATTGGTCAGAGTGCAGTCTGGGCATGGAGACCTTTCAAATCTGCTGGTGGTTTTTTTTTTTTTTTTTTTTTAAACTGATGTTTATTTTCCTCCAACTTTATTTCCATCTTGTTTAAGAGCTTGTGGAAGAAGAGCTGCAGACCACTCGGTGGTTGTTCCCACCCAGTCAGTGGCCTGAGCAGTGGGAGCTGCACAGTCTCCGTGGCAGGCTGGGCACTCCAGTCTTCAGTGGGGAACTGCTGAATAGGCACAGAGGGCTCCTGCAGCCTTCTGACCAGTCTGCAACCTCAGGTTGAGTGGCAGAAAACTCAGGAGCTGGAGCAGTCCATTCACCCTGAAATTCCTCCTTGGTTACAGCTTTCTCAGCGGCAGCTTGCTCTTCCTTTTTAGTCTCTTCAGGATCTCTGTAGAAGTAGAGATCAGGCATGACCTCCCATGGATGGTCCCAAGAGAGGGTGCCACGGATGCGGAGAACTTCCCAGGCCAGCACCCACCACATCAGACCTACTGAGGGAGCTCCCTGTTGTTGCATGGGATGGCAAAGTCCACATAACAGAGGAGAATCTGTGTGACTCAGAGCAATGGTAGGCAGGTTAACATAAGACGCCTCTGTGAGAGGCTGGTGGTCAGCCCTGGGATCAGTCACCACTAGAAGACGAGGCTCTCGGAAGGCTGCTGGGACCTGGTTAGTGAAGGTCAGTGAAGGTTCTGGGAGTGAAGTGCCCAGCAATAGGAGTGGCTCCAGTGGTAGCAGCAAACTTTAGCACAGCTCGCTGGCCAGTGTTCCTGGAGGATAGGACACTGACATCAGCAGGGTTTTCTTTTCTTTTTTTTTTGTCACCCTCTGTAGAGTGCTATGGCATCACAGCTCACAGCAACCTCCAGCTCTTGGGCTTAGGCAATTCTCTTGCCTCGGCCTCCCAAGTAGCTGGGACTACAGGCACCCGCCACAACACCCGACTACTTTTTTGTTGCAGTTTGGCCAGGACTGGGTTCGAACCTGCCATCCTTGGTAAATGGGTCTGGTGCCCTACTCATTGAGCCACAGGCGCTGCCCAGCAGGGTTTTCAATGGCAACAATGGCCCAAGCAGCAACAGAAGCTTCTCCTGGGTCCTCTTCAGATTTATGATGGAGATGCCATCACTTTTCCTTTTGTAGACGTCCTGTTCCATTTAGAAGTCAAGGTTGGTGCCACCTAAGTGGGTTCCTGCTGCAAGGAATTTGAGGACATCCTCCTCCTTCATTTGCAGGACATCAAGGACTCAGGACTTGTGAAAATTTCCCTTTAAGTTATGGTGAGAATCCAGAATAATGCTGTATGGGCCCTCCCTGAGCAGCGCAGAAGTCTGCTGGGTAGTTTTAATGGGAAGCAAACTTTGAGACCAGCTTGTCTGCTTTAGCTTCCTTCTTACACAGGAGAGGACATTTCCTAGGGAGTAGAAGTGACCTGGTAAGGGTTATGCAGAGGGTTACTGTCCAGCCCACGAGAGGATTTGGGTCTCTTGACTTTTTGGACTGAAGTCTTCTGTCTCTACAAAGAAAACAAAAATTATAACAACAGTAACAATTTGAGTGGAGAGAGGAGAGGGAGGAAGAGACTCCCCCCCATTTCCATATCCTTTTTTTAGAATTTGAATTAGTTTTTAAATGTCAAGCATGTTGTAGTTTTAATATAATATACAAATATTAAAGACTGGTAAAAAAAAACAAATAATAATGAAAACTCAGGGGCTCTAATAATGACCATTTTTTGAACCCCTTTCCCCGTGTACCAAAAACTATGTACAAATTCTTTCCATGTGATTCTCACTGTGTCTTGGCAAGGTGGAAAATAATTGCCCCATTTTGCACTTTTTTGGGAAGACCTCCAGAGATCTATGGGTTAGCCACTGGAATCTTGCTGAGACCCCCAAATGGGGGGTGTATTGTGTTCAGCAGGCCCTAAAGATCTTATCATAATTCCTGTTTCCACTAGTCACTTGCTCTGTGGGTCACTGAATTTTGACTATTAGCAGAGAACCAGGAACAAGGTGCTGTGTGCTCCTGCCCAAGCCGCCCACCCTTTCCTGCCCCTTTCTCCTCTGGGTGGAGACAAACCACCTGCCTTTGCCTTTTTATAATAAAGTTGATTCTTAAACAATCATGGGCACAACCATGCATTGCAGAGGAAATGATTTGAAATTTAATTATCATTATTCATATTTTGGAGTTCAAACACTGTGGATTATGTTTGCCTACTTTATTGGATTAGTTGTTGTACAGATGATAAAAATGATAATGATAAATAGCTAATAACATTTATTAGCCAGATGCAGTGGCCCATGCTTGTAATCCTAGCACTTTAGGAGACTAGGCAGGTGGATTTCTTGAGCTGAGTTCCAGACCAGATTCAGCAAGAGCAAGACCCCGTCTCTACTAAAAATAGAAAAATTATCCGGGTGTTGTGGTGGACACCTGTAGTCCCAGCTACTTGAGAGGCTGAGACAGGATGATCACTTACGCTTAAGCGTTGTGAGCTATGATGATGTCATGGCACCCTACCCACGGTGACAGAATGAGACTATGACTCAAAAAAATTTTTTTTATTGAGGTTTACTCCTTGCCAGGTTGCGTTCTTTACCTGTTTATGTTCTTTTAAATCTCACGAGCTTGGGAGTCCTCACAGCCCCATTTATTTATTTATTTATTTTTGGCCAGGACCGGGTTTGAACCCACCACATCCAATATACGGGGCCGGCACCCTACTCCTTGAGCCACAGGCACCACCCCCCATTTTTTTTTTTTTTTTTTTTTTGAGACAGAGTCTTACTATGTCACCCTTTGTAGAGTGCTGTGGCGTCACAGCTTACAGCAACCTCCAACTCTTTGGCTTAAGCGATTCTCTGGCCTCAGCCTCCCAAGTAGCTGGGACTACAGGCACCTGCCACAACGCCCAGCTATTTTTTTTTTGTTGTAGTTGTTATTGTTGTTTGGCAGGCCTGGGCCGATTCGAACCCGCCGGCACCCATGTATGTGGCTGGTGCCCTAGCCACTGAGCTACCAGGCACCAAGCCACAGCCCCATTTTACAGACGAGAAAATTGAGGTACAGACATTACACGGGCTGATGAGTGGAAATGGTCTAGTCTGCGGCCGCCAAGGCCCCTGGCAAGCGCATTCACAGGCTTCCTCTCACTCTCTTTCTCCCTGACAGCTGCCTGGTTGATTCCAGAGCTGGCTCTGAGGATACCCCATAAGGCCTCCTTGGCTGAGGGTCTTTACTCCGGGGGACGTCGCCCCATCTCTTCACCTCAGTTTCCTCTGCTAGGCTCTGCCTTTCTCTCCGAGGTGCTGGGAGGATTCTGTAAATAGTTCCCTTGAGGTGCTGGAAGCACTGGGTGGAGAAACTCACTATAAATACCCAGCACTTATAATTAGCTTCTGTGGCGGCACAGTTCTGCCTGTGGAGGAGGTGAACACCTGCAGGGGCAGAAAGTCAAAATGTAGGGACCCAGGGACTCTTGAGAATGGCTTCTTGTCACCACCTGAGCCAGGGAGGAGCCGTGGGGGAGTGGAGACCCCCAGATAAGAACACATTCCCTCCCCCTCCCCCATCTTGCCACAGCTCCTGTTCCCTTGCTCTCTCTCTGAGACTTCCTGCAAATTAGTGCACTCCCCGAGTCTCAGTTTCCACATCTGTAAGATGATATCATAAACCATAAGAGACATATGGAGGCTCTGGTATGAATGGCAGCCATAAAGCTCACTAAAGCACCTTGCAGGGCTGTCACTGCCTATCACTTAGCCATACGATGCAGCCTGTCCCGGGGATTTCCAGGAGAGAAAGTGACATCAGCACATATGTAAATTTCATGAGTTTTAAAATAAAGTTGACCCTCACAAGAATAGCTGAAACTCCATGATGAAAAAACACCTGGTAATGGACTCAGACAGTAAGTACACAGACATAGGAGAGAGAGGAAGGTTCCCCAAACTTTGATAATGGTTTCTGGATGGATATTCTCCTGGTCAGTCGGTCTTATGACCCTCTGGCTGTCTGGCCCGTGGCACTGGGCTGCTCACCATTTTTTTTTTTTTTTTTTTTTTTGAGACAGAGTCTCGCTTTGTCACCCTGAGTAGAGTGCTGGGTTGCAACCTCAAACTCTTGGGCTCAAGCGAGCCTCTTGCCTCAGTCTCCCAAATAGCTGGGACTACAGGTGCCCACCACAATGCCTGGCTATTTTTAGAAATAGGGTCTCCCTTTTGCTCAGGCAATCCCCCTGCCTCGGCCTCCCATAGTGCTGGGATCACAGACGCCACTATCACCCTTGTAAGAGTGCCATTAGCATAAGTTACTGGAGAGTCAGAGGTTTAAGATTCATTTTTGGCACTGTTCACATGGAAGGGGAGAAATCACACCTGGGGAAGTTTATCAGCCAGAACCACCTGAAACTCCCAATCTCGACAGAGTAGGAGGATCACTCCTACAGTGAGGAATCGCATATGCTGTACAGACAGCTCCTAGGATTGGTGCATGGAGTAGGTACACACACGGTTGTTCTTGTTCCCTTTGTGTGCACAGCTAGTCAGATGTTATCTAACTTGCAATCAGATGGCCTCTCCCAGCTAAAGACTCAGCAGTGGCAGAGGCGTCCTGTGCCCGTATCATGTCTTAACCCCACGATCCTTCTCCGAATGACTCACGTCTTGCTCGTAGCAGTCCACCTCTAGAGTGTGTCTGGAGTCATTCTGCTTTCTGCGCTGGGGGCTTCTTGGATGTTGCTGGAACCTGCTCAGCCTGTGCAAAAGTGCAGCCCAGCAGTGTCGAGCTAACAGCCCGGGAAACATCAACCCGTGGGGAAAGGAGCGGCAGATGGGTGTGCTGCTCTCCCCCGTTCAGCGGAAAACCCTGGAAGGCTTCCTGCACACTTCCCAGGAGGTCCCTGGAGCCTTGAGCTTCTGTTGTTCCCAATGGGGACCTTGATGATGAATATGTATATGCTTTTCTCTCCTAAATCGTTCCTTTCCTTTGCTCCTGCTTCCTGAAATTACCTCTTAAATGAACCACCTGCACCCAAATCCTTGTCTCACGTTCTGCTTTTAGAGAAGCCCATTCATGACATCATCGTTGGAGTAAGATTCGAATCCCTGCTGTGGCTGCAGGGCCCTGCGCGGTGCTATCCTGTCATCCCAACTGCTTTGGCCACACCTCTTTCCCATGCCTGCCATCTTCCAGCCACACTGGTCACTTGTCTAACTTGCCAACCATTCCCTTTGCACTGGGCTACGCTTCACTTTGCCTTCTGTGTCCCTCCTACCATCCTCCATGGCTCAGCTTATATGTCAGTCCCTTAGACAGTGTCACTCCCTCCTTAGATCCTTGCAAGTTCAACCCCCTTTATTCTCTCTTGCAACTTGTTTCTTTTCCCTCGTGCCAATTTGGTGCTGTGTATTTATTTGAATGTCTGTTGATCATCTGTTTCCCACTAGTCTGTGAACCCCATGTGAACAGGGACAGCCTCTGCCTACTTCCATGACCTCGAGAGCATCCAGAAAGGTCCTGGCATGTGGGACATAGTTACTGAATGAAGATGGAATCAGGTTCTCCCTGCTTTCCAAGCTTTCTTGACTCTCCCAGGCTACGGGGGTGTAGTAGAGGGCATGAATGGAGGTGGGGGTGGGACAGGGCTCTGGAGGGAGGGAGGTGAGAAGAGCCATCCTCACCTTCATCACTCCCCCATCTCAGAGCATCAGTGGCTATCGAATGAGACAGGCCAGTCTGGTCTCAGGCCCTGGGAGGACATAGCAAGAACTTCTGTGGCCAGGAGATCTGCTGCACAGCTGGTGGGCAATCTATGACTACAGGATTCTAGGTCTTCCTGTGGAGCACAGGTGGGTGTGACTCCAGGGCCCCAGAAAGGCTGATCTTCACCATTAGCCTCTCTAAAAACAAGCCGGACCTGCAGCTAGTATGGGTAACTCTGTGCTATCTCCAGAGATGCTGGAACAATGGCCTTGGCCAAGAAAGAATGGGATGTATTAATCAGATATCTGGAACATGCTGTGTGAAGTCCAAAACTGCCTGCAGGTGCCCTGTGCCAACTTGCTACATAGTTTATTGGAAAAACATAGATGGATTGTCTGCACCTGGTTTCAGTTATTATGCCTGTTTACTCCCCTTTGGTTTTGGCTATGTTACCAGAGGGAAATAAAGTGAACGAATGTCTCATTGAACTTATGCCTTGGCATCCCTGAGGCCCGGATCCCCCACATGAATCTAAGTGGTTCACGGTCCAGAGCCCAAGTATGTCCCAGGTGGCTGCGCGGGGCCTTAGCAACTTTTAATGGACGTTGTCCATTAAAAGCTGCCTCCAGTTTCCTTTCTTTTATTGATCTGTATCCTTTGCTTGTAATAAAACCTTTTAGGAATTTTACCTTTTTGGAGTCTTGTGAGTCCCTTCAGTTATCTGACCCAGTATAATTGCTGCAGCCTCTCTGGACCCTGGGCTCTTGTTCCTGGCAGTTTCCTCTCTTCATAAAAAAATTGTAGCATCCTGAGGACTCACAGGCTCTGGCACCTGCTTCTTAGGGAGGAGAAGGTGGATCTGTGAGGGCCCAGTCTGTGTTTCAGAGCAGCAGAGGCCCGAACTGAAGGTGCAAATAGCCCATAATCACTGAGCAACTTAGAGTCTAAGAAAATAATGTGACCTCTAATCCCATTACCCAGAGACAGAATGGTCCACACTTTATTATAATTCATTATTTTTATTTTTTATTTTATTTTATTTTTTTTGTAGAGACCAGGTCTCGCTATGTTGCCCAAGCTGGAGTGCAGTGGCTCTCACTACTGATCAGCATGGGAGCTTTGACCTGCTCCGTTTCTGACCTGGGCCGGTTCACCCCTCCTTAGGCAACCTGGTGGCCCCCCTCTCCCGGGAGGCCACCATATTAATGCTGAACTTAGTGTGGACACTCAATTGACATGGCACACTACAGCCCAGAACTCCTGGATTCAAGCAATCCTCTGGTCTCAGCCACCAGAGTAGCTGGGACTACAGGTGCATGTTGCCACATCCAGCAATTTATTATCTTTTAACCTTCTCCCCACATATATATTTAAACATACCTATAACTGAAATATATTGAGTAAGCCATTTTATATCCTGTTCTTTACTTTTTTTTTTTTTTTTTTTGAGACAGTCTTACTATGTCACCCTCGGTAAAGTGCCGTGGCATTATAGCTCAAAGCAACCTCAAACTCTTAGGCTCAAGTGATTCTCTTGCCTCAGCCTCAAGTAGCTGGGACTACAGGAGCCTGCCACAACACCTGGCTATTTTTTGTTGTAGTTGTCATTGTTGGTTAGCTGGCCGGGGCCTGGTTTGAACCAATGTGTATGTGGCTGGTGCCGTAACCACTGCATTATAAGCATTAGTTGATGATCTTATAAAGACTCAATTTCCTCATTTATAGAATGATGATGGTGGTGATGATAATTGTAATACCAGTACCTACATTACAGGGTTATTATGGTGATTAAATGAGATAATGCATGTAAAAGCTTTTAGCCCAGTGTGTGGTATAAGACAGCAAAAGCTAAAAGCTCAGCAAAAAATCATTATTATAATAAAATACTTTAAAATTATAAATGGTTGCAGAGTAGTCTGAGTGACTATGTCATTAGTCATGCAACAATTCCTTTATTGAACCTACAGGTAATGTTTAAGAATCTTGGTATCTTAACTCTTAACTCAGTGTTTTTTCTACTCAGGATTATATAATATTACCTTTTTTGCATTTGAAATGCAAAATGTCAATGGTGAAGTCATCGGAGTCCACAAATGTTGAAAAGAATCACAACTGCAAAAAAAGGAAGGATGCCCTGGGCTACCTGACCCTGGGGTGAGGAGACCGTTGTAGTCTACAAGTATCTTGGAATTGAGTGGGAGAAGCTCACAGATGCACCGTGAAAATGGGATGGGATGTGTCTGCCGTGCAGCTTTGGGTACCAGATGTCAGGCGGAACAGGAGAGGCAAGCCCCAGTCGGCCTGGGGAAAGGGCCAGTGAGGGCATCCCGGACAGGCACCGGGGTGGTGCTGCTAGGCTTATGTCCTGGTCTGAATTCCTCTGAAATTGAAGCCTGGGACAAGGATGTGGGTGCAGGTGGTTTATTTGGGAGGGGACCCCAGGAAGCAGGATGAGAAAACAGGTAGACTTACTCTCAGAAGGGGAAGAGGCTTATAAAAGGAGTGTCCCTTAGTAACTGGATCTTAGTGCCTCTGGGGACCCTGAGGAGCCGTCTAATAAGCTTCAGAATTGCTCCCCAGGGGAGGGCAGCTTGGGCGTTTATGCCCCCGTGGTTGAAGGCTGCCCAGGGTGTAACTCTGCAATCTCAGGCTGCCTTGTGTGTGGAGACCCAGCACAGTGAGATTCTGTAGTTCTGGAAAAAGCTCTGAACAGAAACGTGGAGAGACGTGGAAGCCTGAGGAGGAGCCGTGTCAGGCGTGCAGGGACCAGACCCACAGCTGCGACCACAGCTGGCAGATGGCGGGAAGTGAGAGCGGATGAGGGATTCACTTCAGAAATGAGGATGCCCTGCAACTTCAGGACCTCCGCTGCAGTCAGAGCTTCCTCCTATTCTATGTCAGCCTCGCTCGCTTGCTGCAGTTTCTTCCTGTTTCCGTCTGTCTCCAGCCTAACGGGAAATGCAGCGCAGCAGCCATGGTTCCAAGGAAATGCCGGAAAAGCTACAAATGGCAGCCTGACCCCGCCAGATTCCTTGTGGGCTAGACGGACGCTTCCAGAAGACCCCTCTCCTTCCCTGATTATTATTATTTTTTGTAGACAGAGCCTCAAGCTGTCGCCCTGAGTAGTGTGCTGTAACATCACAGCTCACAGCAACCTCCAACTCCTGGGCTCAAGTGAGTCTCCTGCCTCTGCCTCCCAAGTAGCTGGGACTACAGGCACCCGCCACAACGCCCAGCTATTTTTGGTTGTAGTTGTCATTGTTTGGCAGGACCGGGTCCGAATTTGAACCCGCCAGCTCTGGTGTATGTGGCTGGTGCCTTAGCCGCTGAGCTACAGGCGCTGAGCCTCCCTGATTTTTTTTTCTTCTCTTGCCTCCATCCTCACTGAGTCTTAATCCACTTACACTGCCTGAGAGCCCTGAATAGGGCTAGATTATTTGCCCAATCAGGCAACCCAGATGTCAAAGTCTCCACTTAATGATAGCTATAGCTGACATTAATTGTTTACTGTAAATGAGGCTGTGCTTGTCTTATCTCTTTTAATTCTGACAACTGGCTGGGCACCCGTAGCACAGTGGTTATGGCGCCAACCACATACACCAAGGGTGACAGGTTCGATCCTGGCTGGGGCCAGCTAAGCAACAATGACAACTGCAACAAAAATAGGCAGTTGTTGTGGCAGGCATCTGTGGTCCCAGCTACTTGGGAGGCTGAGGCAAGAGAATCGGTTAAACCCCAGAGTTGGAGGTTGCTATGAGTTTTTTTTTTTTTTTTTATTATAGATAAAAATATGCACCATAGATGTGCCCAACCCATCACCCTCCCTCCACCCAATGCTATGAGTTTTAACACTGCAGCACTCTACCAAGGGCAACATAGTGAGACTCTGTCTCAAAAAAAAAAAAAAAATTCTGACAACTCCTTGTGCTGGGTTCTCTAACACGCCCATCATGCAGATATGGAAACTGAGTCTCACAGAGTATGGTATTTTCTAGCATGATGTAGAACAGGGCTCAGTCTTATCCACTCCACTGCTCCCCTCCTTGAGCTTGTGAGCATTCACCTCTTTGTAACCTGCCTGATGTGCAGAAACTCACTGTGCCCCTTCTGGTTTCTTCTAGTAACTTCACTAGAGGTTGTTGTTTGGGGCCCCTTTGCTTAACTGATTGGTCCTGAGTAGGAGATAACTCCTAGTACGTAGAAACATGATAATTGAAGTACCGGTATTACTGCACCGTGAATAGCTACTATATGCTTGTCACCGCTTTACCTGTTCCAGCCCCATGGGACAGATGAAGAAACAGCAAAGTGATTTATTTAAGCCACACAGGTGGGAAGAGTGAGAACCTGGCTCAGAATTCAGTCTATTTGATTGCAAAGCCCACCAGGTTCCCCTGCAGTGGTTACAGGATGCTGCCCGTAGGGGAGCATAGAGTTTGGAGATGGAGGTTAGTATACATGAAAAATGGTTTCTTAATATTAAGATACATGACCAAACAATGTATGGGGTCAGATGTTATGGTCTCCCTGTGTGTAACTGCTGGTGGTGGGGGATAGTGACTGAGAAATGAGTAATGGTCACAGATAGCTTTGACATAAGCCACCTCTGGTGAAAAAAAATGATACTGAGGGCAGAGGGAAGTCTGCACCAAAGCCCCCTGCCCCTAAACCGAGGGGAGGGGAGAGGAGCGTATCCAGGGCCATGCAAACTCCTTCCCTTTAGGACAAGAAATGTGCTTGTTAGAGACCATTTGGCACAAAGGTCCTCTGAGATAACCAAGCTTCTCTGGCGCTTTTAGGATGGGGAAATGGAGGCTCTGAGTGAAAAAGTGAACAGTCTAAGACCCCACCACTTTTCAGAGACAGACCATTGAATGGCAGCTCTCTGCTGTGCATGCCCCACAAAACCTTCGCTCCACCTCCGGTATCAGCTCTGAGGATGCCTGGAGGACTTGTGTGGACTGCAGTTCCTTCCCTATGTTGCTTTCCTCCCCAACTCCATCTCCGCAGCCTCTTGCCTCTGTTTCTTCAGCTCTCTGACTAAGAGAGTCCCCAGGGCCCCCTTCTGCCAGCCCCCAACCGCCCCCTCCCTCTGGAGCCCCCAGGCCTGTGCACGGTGGCTCCCCTGACAAGCAGGGCCGTGGGTGGGGCAAGCAAGATAATTATAATGTTAAGGTTTGATTCTCAGGATGAGAAGCAGGGAGACAGCTCTTCCTGCCTGGTTTGGGAGTTGGATCTGAGTCAGAAACAGTCTCCCACAGCTCCACCTCCTGTGAGTCTGGAGCGGCTGGGTCCTACCTTGCCCTTCCACCCTTGGGCCAGGCTTTGAGCCAATTCATTCATTTATGAAATGCTGATTATGTACTTGCTGCATGCCAAGCACTGTGCGGAGCCTGGGGACACAGCTGGGGGGCTGAGGGCAGGGATGACAGGACATGGTGACTAACAGTGTGTTTCATCAGCCAAGCTCCATAGGTTGCAATCTTGCCTCCACTATTTACAGCACAACAATTTTCCATGGATTGTTTAAGCATTCTGTGCCTTACTTTCCTCTTCTGAGAAATGGGTATTATAAATATCTCCCTTGTACAGTAAAGGGGTGTATATATGTAAACTGCTAAGCATGGTGCCTGAAGCATGTTAAAGGTATGCAAAATGTTAGTTGTCATTGCTGTAATTATTTTTTAAATTTGCATTAAAGAGATGAATAATGTACAGTTTCTGCTCTGGAGAAAGGCATAATCTAGAGTAGGGATGGCAAAGATATTTCATCTCACATGTTAACGCCGGCTGATTGATAGAAGCTGCTTGGAGTATCACAATATCACAGACTGAAGAAAGATTATAAGGATCAGTCCAGATCCACCAGAGAAAAGAGAATGATTTATTAAGATTAGGTTTTAGAGAAGATAGAAGTGGCACATATAACTAATATCAGCTATTCCTGAAGGTCCTGAAGAGGAGAAGGGGAGGGTGAAGAAAGATTTTCAGGAGTTTAGAGGAAAATAGAGTCAGACCTTATCAGGTATTTGAGACAAACACTGGAGGATTCAGGGCTGCCTAAGACTTGTACCTATGTGGATATTCTTACGCATCCATAAGAGATGTGGATTGCCTCGGCTCCAGAGAGGCAAGAGGTTTTTTATTTTTATTTTTTGAGACAGAGTCTCTCTAGAGTGCTGTGGCTTCACAGCTCACAGCAACCTCAAACTCTTGGGCTTAAGTGATTCTCTTGCCTCAGCCTCCCAAGTAGTTGGGACTACAGGTGTCTGCCAAGAGGCGAGAGATTTTTGTTAGACAATACAGACAGGTTTGATTCCTATGTCTCAGCTTCCCTATATGAGTCCATCCATTACTCTGGAATTGGTGAGGATTAAATAAAATAGAACGAGTTAAAAAATCGGACAGAACAAAGGGAATTGTCAACAGCATGAAAAGGAAATCTATGGAATGGGAGAAAATGTTTGCAAACCATATATCTGATAAGGGGTTAATATCCAGAATATATAAGGAACTCTCACAAGTTAGCATCAAAAAACAAATAACTCAGTTAAAAATGGCCAAAGGGGTTGAGCACAGCACCTTGTGCCTGTAATCCTAGCACTTTGGGAGGCTAAGGTAGGTGGACTGCTTGAGCTCAGGAGTTTGAAATGAGCATAAGCAAGAGTGAGATCCCCCAACTCTACTAAAAAGTAGAAAAACTATCCTGGTGTAGTGGTGGGCACCTGTAGTCCCAGTATTTGAGAGGCTGAAGCAAGAGGATTACTCAAGTCCAAGAGTTTGAAGTTTCTCTGAGCTATGATACCATGGCACCCTACCCACAATGACAAAGTGAGACTCCGTCACACACACACAAAAAAAGACAAAGAACTTAAATAGACATTTTCCCAAGGGAGATATGCAAATAGCCAACAAGCTTATGAGAAGATGCTCAACATCATTATCATTAGAGAAATGAAAATCAAAACCACAGTGAGCTGTCACTTCATACCCATTACGATAGCTATTATCAAAAAACCAGAAAATAGCAAGCGTTGACAAGGATATGGAGAAACTGGAACCCATGTATACTGTTGGTGGACTGTAAAATGATGCAATGGAAAACAAAGGTGGTCTTTCAGAAAAATAAGAATAGAATTACCATATGAGCCAACAATCCCCCTTCTGTGTATACACATTCTCCTCAACTTACACTGGGGCCATGTTCCAATAACCCATTGTAAGTTGAAAATATTGTAGGTTGCAAATGCATTTAATATACCTAATCTACTGAAAATCATAGCTTAGCCCAGCCTAACTTAAACATGCTCAGACCACTTACAAAAGCCTATATAGTTGGGTAAAATAATCTAACACAAACCTATTTTATAATAAAATGTTGAGTGTTTTATTTTTTTGAGACAGAGTCTCACTCAGTCACCCTGGGTAGAGTGCCATGGCACCACGTCACAGCTTACAGCAACCTCTAACTCTTGGGCTTAAGAGATTCTCTTGCTTCAGCCTCCAAGTAGCTGGGACTACAGGTGCCTGCCACAATGCCCAGCTATTTTTTGTTACAGTTCTCACTGCTGTTTTAGCTGGCTGGGGCTGGGTTTGAACCTGCCACCCTCAGTATATGGGGCTGGCGCTCTACCCATTGAGCCACAGGCACCACCCTAAAGTGTTGACCATTAAGTGTAACTTGTAGACTACTGCACTAAAAGTGAAAAATAGAATGGTTGTATCGGTACTCAAAGTATAGTTTTTACTGAATTTGTACTGCTTTTGCACCATCATAAAAACAAACAATTGTGAATTGAACCATTGTAAGCCAGGGGCTATATATCCCAAAGAATTGGAAATAGTTTTCAAAGGGATATTTCCACACTCCTGTTTACTGCAGCATTACTCACAGTAGCCAAGAGGTGGGAGCAACCTAAATGTCCATTGCAAGATAAAGATATCTGGATAAAGAAAATGTAGTTATGTACATACTGTGGAATATTATCTAGCCTTAAAAAGGAAGCAAATCCTGTTTATATCACAACAGGGTTGAACCTTAAGGGACATTATGATAAATGAAATAGACCAGTGACAAAAACACAAATACTGCATGATTCTATTTACATGAGGTATCTAATGAAGTGAAGGTCATAGAAACAGAAAGGAGAATGATGGTGTCAGGGGTTGGGGAGAGGAGGAAATGGGAGCTCAGTGGATATAGAGTTTCAGTTTTGCAAGAAGAAAATTTTTGAGAGATGGTGCATATAACCTACGTGACAACATGCACATAGTTAACACTACTGCACCATACACTTAAACATGACTAAGACAATACATTTTGTTATGTGTTTTTATCATAATAACTTAAAGAGAGAATTTAGAATGGTGCCATGCTGTAAGCACTCAAAAAACTGGTACTGAACCATTAATATTTTGTTTGCCTTAAAGAATTGGAGGGTGGGGCAGAGCTGCCTTTGTAATCCATTATCAGTTAAAAAGGTCTACTCTGTGCCAACTCTGGAAACAACCAAGGATTAGTTGGAGCAATCACATTGTTAAAAAATAGAGGATTAGTTGGAAAGAGTTTAGTACTTCAAACAATTGGTGAATTGCTCAAATAAATTGTGGTAGGTTACACAACATTATGTAAACTGTGATTCCATTTTTGTGAGAAAGTATTAATTCATGTAAGATTAGAAAAAGATTTGGAAATTTGAACACCTTGGAGTTAATAATGATCATTCTGAGTAGGTGGATTGTGGGCGTACTCATTAGGATTCTTAACAGAAGACAACTTGGGCTAATTAAACAGAAGAGGAGTTTGTTAAAAGGATTTTAGGGGAGTCCCAGTCCTCACATAAATGTCTCAACTTTCAGGAGCATTACCTGAGCTTGTCTGGCCAGGTACCCACTGCCACAGGTCCTCCAGCTTATCCAAAGCTGCCAGGAACTCAATCCTGAAACCACAAGGATTCCAGACTATCATTAGTTCAATGATTTGTACCCACATGAGTCCATAGCTGTTTTTATGACTAGCCCAGAAGAATGTACAAACAAGCCTTCCTTCCATTCAGGTAGTCATATCTTCCAACTCATGGGGTCCACAGGTCCTCAATCCAGCTCAATCCAGCTCACCTCAGACCTTGATCCCTGGGGGGTAGGTTCTTCTGGTTGAGGGCCTAGGGCTTCCTACTCTGGTCAAGTCTCTTCATAGTCATTAGGGAACAATGTTCTCCAGCCCTTGCTAACCTGTTCCACCCTCTCACTCTTCTTGTTGGACTCTGTCTTTAATACTCAACCAGTATCAAGATCATCAGACCCTTATATTACCATGAGGCACAATGTGCTTCTGAGGGAAGGTTTTTGGGGGAGTAGTCCCAAGTAGGGGTCAGGGTGAATCTAGAAGACTTCATGGAGGGGGATGTTCTGAGATAAACCCTAAAGGACAGTTGGGATTTGCACAGGCAAGGATAGAGTGGAGAAGAGAGAAGGACAAGGGGACTCTGTGACAGTGATGGGTGAAGACAAAACAAGGCTGCTCCACAATCATGTCATGATACAGATGAAACACAAGCATTGTCCAAACCACAAAAGTGACCAAATAACTTCCATCCTGGCTCATAAGAGTGACAGCTGCTTCTCCATCAATTACAGCTTTAGCTTTACCTCCTACTTTACAGGCAACATTTATTAAGATGCACAATTATAGGCTGATCTCTTGCTTCCTGATAGCATTCAATCTGGAGCAAAGTCCCACTTTCTTAAATCCTCCTCCAAATTACCTAACATGAGCCCAAATTCTATAATAAGTCCTTCCTAACATGTTCCTATGGAGATGCCCCACATGGTGTGTATTTCCCTCATTGCAACAAGGCAGTAATACCAATTTCATTTAACCCCAGGCATGTTCTAGTGGTCTTTGGCTGGAAGCCATCAAAACTTCCTTTCCATCATTCATAGCCCAAGATCTTTCATGCTTCCAGGGCTGTTGCCTCTGTTTGGAATACCTGTCTCTTCCTCCCTCACCTTTCTCTCTCCTCCTCACCCTTTGAGATCCATCATCATGGCTACTGTTATACTTCTTATACTCCAGGGGGTGGGCCTGTTAATCTTCATCATAATATTCCCATTCCCCTATTCTTCCACTAAATGTATACTTCTTATACTCCAGGTGCAGTGCTTTGTGTTATTACTTGCATTAAGCTATGTTATCCCCATTTTTTAGATTGAGAAATTGAGGCTCACACAGGTTAGGTAACTTATTCCAGGTCATATTGATTAAAGGTGGCATGATTTTAACCATTACATTGATATTTCCCTAATTTTAGTGCATGTAAGAATGAGGCATCTTATTAAAATTTTTCTGTCCTGGGTCCCATTCCTAGAGATCAGGGTTGAATAGGTGTGTTAGTTTCTGTTGCTTCAAAACAAATCACCACAAATGTGGCAGTTTCAAACAACATACATTTATTATATCAGTTTCTGTGGGTCAGGAGTCCAGGCATAACTTCACTGGGTCTTCTGCTCAGGGTCTCACAAGGTTGCAATTAGAGCATTGGATGTGTTCTCATCCGGAGGTCAGACTAAGGAAAAACCCATTTCCACATTCATTTAGTTGTTGGCAGAATTTATTTGCTTGCAGCTGCATGATGGAGAACCCTGATTTCTTACCAGCTCTAAGCGCAAGGCCACCCTTGGGTCTGGAAAACATGCTGTCATTGCCTGCCATACCACTTCCTCCATAGACACAAGTGTTTGCTTCTTCAGGATTGGCAAGATACTCTGTCAAGTATGCCAAGACTGAGTCTTATGTAATGAAATGTAATTAAAAGTGTGATGTCCCTCCCATCACTTCTGCATCTCCTGTTGATTAGAAGCAAGACCCAATCCTAACTGCACTCAAGGGAAGGAAATTACACCAAGGTATAACACTGGGGGCAGAGCTCATGGGGGACATTTGAGAATTCTCCCTGTGATGGCACATCTGGGGGTGGGCCTGTTAATCTTCATCATAATATTCCCATTCCCCTCTTCTTCCACTAAATGATTCAGATGCAGGTGGAAGGTGAGGACTGGAAACAGTATAAGGTGGTAGAAAGTAGGTGGGCCCTGCCTGGGTCCGAATCATTTTACTTGGGACATGCAGCAAGTTACTTAAACCTCAAAAGCTTCATTGCCCCCATTTAAAAAATAAAAACAATGATCACATAATCATAGCTACTTCACAGAGCTGTTCTGAGGATTAAATGAGGTAATACCCATAGCCCACCTTGAGCAGAGTAAACAATAACTAGATGTTAGGGATCGTGCTACTGTGGTACATCTCATTCCAGCTTGAATGGAAAAGAAGATCCTCAAAACTTTTCCATCCAGTCTTTCCTGGCTAGATCAGATCTTGTGTTGGTCTGTGGGATTTCTGCAGCTCCTTTGCTCTCTGGTATCACAATCCTTATCTGTTTGGACTGAGAGTGTGTTAAGGCAATATAGCATTTCAGTTACAACAGGCTAGGTTTTGCTGCTGTAACAAATGGCCTCCAAAACTCAGTGGTCTCTGACAGCAAACATTTGTTTCTTCCTCACGTTGCATGTCCACTGTAGGCTGGCAATGGCTGAGCTCCATGCCATCTTCACTCTGGGACCTGGCAGATGGAAGAACCTCTAAGTGGAACATTGCCAGTCTCACGGCAGATGGGAAAAAAAGACATAGTGAAAAATGTGTGGGCTTTTAAATATTCTGGGAAGTGACACGTGTCAGTTCCACCTGCATGGTAATGGCCAGAGCAAGCTGCATGGTCCCGGTTTGAGTTCAGTAGGGTGGACACATAAAATCTTCTTGCAGAGGGTAATTCATAATATTTGGAAAATAGTGTTAAAATCAACTTTGAAACCTTATAAAGTTAAATTTATGAACAACAACAATACTAATAGTAGTGAAACACCCAAGTGCTGTTGTAAGTCCTTTACATATATTAACCGATTTTGTCCTCAAAACAGAGTTATAAGGAAGGAGCTAATATCTCCACCTTACAGATGGGAAAACTGAGGCACTGAATGGTAAATTCGCAGGCCCAAGGCCACAGAGTGTAAGTGGAACCTCCTGGCAGTGCATCTGTGATGAAAATGGAGTGGAGGACCTGGAAAGGAGACAGGGTACAAGATTCCAGGATCCAGTTGGTTCCAGTGGGTTACTTCCTCCTCTGGCTGCTCCTCAATGACCTTCCCCTTTGCACTGGGCTCTGTTGGGCCTCATCACTTCCCATAGCTCTTATTCAGCTCCCAGATGAAAATCCTGTGTTTAAGACCTGCTGAACACCATAAAAATGTCAATTAAGTTGATTTAAAAGTGCTCCCAGTCTCATTAACAACAAACCGTTAGCACCAGTGCAGCCAGACAGGGCTAAGAATAAATAATATGAATATTAAAAGGTTTCTGGTGTCATTAATTATCAATACCATCTCCACCCTTTCTCTGGCTGCCAGGGTTGCTTTTTTCCCCCTGGGCAGGAAGAGTCATTACTAGAGTTTGAGACTGGGCTTTATCATCTGATGTGGAGAAAAAGCGCAGGCATTGTAGACTCAGACCCCAGGAATCACTGCTTTGCGATCTCTGGTCTGATAATTTAAAATCATCAGGTATCCTGCAGCAGCCCGAATTTGCAGATATGGGCTACAACCCAGTCCAGCATCTGACCCAGGGCGGGTCCCCTAGCAATGTCGGGTGAATGCATAAATAAATGAAAATAAAGGCCTGGGCTTACATTTGCACCTGAGTATAGCTTCCTAGCTGTGTCACCCTTAATGTGTCACTTCCCTTCTCTTGTGTCAGTTTCTTCTTCTGATAATTAGTAACTACTTCACAGGCTGCAAAGATTAAATGAGATGATGTATGTTACAGTCCCAGGCAAGCACTAAGTGCTCAATAGATATTACTTATCACCATCATATTCATCATCCTCATTATTTTAATTATAATTGCAATTCTGTGGTAGGGGAACTTAGGGCTTCTTCATTTTATCCCCTCAAAGGACTATTCTGCAGCCATTAAAAATTATGTCCACACATTTCTTAGTAATGAGGAAAATTGTTTATAAGTTAGAAAAGTAAATCTCAGAACTTTACATGTCTTGTGATTGCAGTGACATTATGAGACACAAAAATTAGAAGGAGATACATCAAAACATTACTAATGTCTACTAGGTGGTAGAATTACTGTGGCTTTTGATTTTTCACAATAAGCATGTTTTGTTTACTACAAAAATTTCCCCAAAACTGGAGAGACTAGTATTATGAACACTCATAAAACCGTCACTTAGATTTAATGATTACTTACATTTTGTCACATTTGTGGCATCTTTTTTCTTTTGGGTGAAATATTTCAAGGTTACTGAAATTAGGATATTTTGTTCCTAAATATTTTAGTATGCATCTCTAAAAAATTTAAGGATATTTATCCACCTAATAGCAATGTCATGCTTTCATCTGACAAAATTAAGAATAATCTCTTTCTCTCTCTCTCTCTCTTTTTAAGACAAGGTCTCACTGTATCACCCAGGCTAGAGTACAGTGGTATCATCATAGCTCACTGCAACCTCCAACTCCTGGGCTCAAGCAATTCTCCTGCCTCAGCCCCCTGAGTAGCTGGGACTATAGGTGTGTGCCCACATGGTGCTAATTTTTCTACTTTTTTTTTTTTTTTTTAATTAAATCATAGCTGTGTCTACTTTTTTTTTTTTTTGTAGAGATGGGGTCTTGTTCTTGCTTAGACTGGTCTTGAAACTCTTGGCCTTAAGTACGCTTTCTGTCTCAGCCTCCCAGAGGGCTAGGACTACAAGCATGAACACTGTACCTGGCCAGAATTAAGAATAATCTTTTAATATTATCTAATACATAGTCCATATTAAAATTTCGCCAATCAATTGTCCTTCAAAATGTTCTCTTTTCCTCCCTCCCTCCCACTGTCCCTTCCTCCCACCAAGAATTTGTTTGAACCAGGATCCAATCCAGACCAGACACTGCATTTAGCTGTCATGTTTTCCAATTCTCTTTAAATCTAAAACAGCATGGATTACATTCATAGTACCCAAAGACGGGTAAGATCACTCTGCGTTCAGTCAACCTAAGACAGGGACCAAACCATTGATGTTTGTATCCCCATGACGGACAAGACTGAAACTGCAAGAGCAGGCAACCTAAGACAGGGGCTATGTTTATCCGCCATACAAAAAACAAAAGAAGGAATTTTTGGTCCCTGCCATGTGCCTGAGGCCTAGTGCAACTTCCTGAGCCTGACTAGATGTAGATCCATCGAGCTACTTCCACGTAGCAATGACCCAGCAAGGCTCGGCCTGAAACTGCCTCTACCTAGATACAGCCAACGTGGTACCATGCCATTGGCCCAACCCTGTCACGCACCTCATTCCCCGCCTTCTTTCCCCGCCCCTTCCCCACGCTCTACATAAGCGGCTGCTTGACGCAATAAAGTTGAGTTCCTGCTTAAAAAAAAATAAAAATAAATAAAAATAATTAAAAAAAAAAAAAAGAAAGGCCTCTTTAAGGGCAAGGGACAATGGTAGGCTCGGCTCCTGGTCAAGTTGGGCTTTCCCAGATGGCCAGGCATAGTGGCTCACGGCTGCAATCCTAACACTTTGGGAGACCAAGACAGAAATTTTTCTTGAGGCTGAGAGGTTAAGAGAAGCCTGGGCAACACAGTAAGATCCCATCTCTACAAAAAATTTTAAAAAATTAGCTAAGTATAGTGGTATTACACCTGTAATTCCAGCTACTCAGGAAGCTGAGGTAGGAGATCACTTGAATCCAGGAATTTCAGATTATAATGAGCTATGATCACGCCATTCCATTCCATCCTGGATGACATAGCAAGATCCTGTCTCTCTCATTTAATCAATCATTCATTCATTAATAAATAAACAAATAAATACATGTGATCAGCCATTTTCTCCCATTAGCTACAGAGAAAACCATTATAAAAGAAGCCTACAGAAAAGCAAATAGGTAATTAGACTTGTAAAAAACCCAACTCATAACTATGAAAACAAAGTATTTTAAGTAAGGGCCTTTATCTCCTCCAACCAAGAAAACCTTAAGTCCCTTATACTAGGGCCTCAAGCGCCTCCAACAACAATCATTTTCTTTTTTTTCTTTTTTTTTTTTTTTTTGTTGTGTGTGTTGGGGGGCAGAGTTTTACTTTGTCGCCCTCGTTAGAGTGCTTTGGTGTCACAGTTTACGGCAACCTCAAACTCTTGGGCTCATAGTGATTCTCTTGCCTCAGCCTCCCTGGTAGCTGGGACTATAGGTGTCCTCCACAACACCTGGACATTTTTTAGAGACAGGAGACAGGGTCTCACTCTTGCTCAGGTTGGTCTCGAACTCCTGCGCTCAAGCAATCCAACTGCCTCAGCCTCCCAGACGGCTAGGATTACAGGCGTGAGCCACCACACCTGGCCTTAGACAATCATTTTCAAATGACTTGGTAGAAATAGTTTTAGCTTTTCTTTTAACCAAATTGTTTTTTTCCTTCACTCCTCTTGTTCCATATTCTCAACCCACTTCCTCCCTGTCTAATGTTTTAGAACTTTGGTTCAGACTTCCTCTGCAGAATTCCCTGTGCTGCATGGAAAGTTGGTACTTTGATCTTTTTGTATGAATAGGTAACATATCTAGATTATTTCCTAGTTTGAAAGTTTATTGTAAGATATTTGTTTTAATAAGCTTTTTCAATGAAGTTGTAAGGCTGACTCAGAATATTTATAAATGCCAGAGTTAGTCAACCATGTTTTAACCTGTCCTTCCTGTTTCTACTCTTTTTGCTTGACTCCATTTTGAGACCTTTGAGCAAGGACAGGGCAGACTGCAACTCTTTATTTGGGCTCTGCTCTCCATTTTTTTCTGGACAATCAGTGATTAGAACTAAGTACTAGTGGAGCCTGTTTGGAGTAAGGGAGAGTGGGTGCATAGGACCAAGCATAGTGCCTGTGACACACCAGGCATTGCTGAATTTGTTGATTTGATTATGCTATTCAGTAGTATAAAAAGGAAAGTGATAAAATCTGTTAGGGAAAATGAGGCTATATCACCAGCTACACTATATTTTGCCCAAGCTATTAGATTTTTGAGGCAGCTGGTAGTTTATCAATTTTTATTGTGACAATATAGCTATTTTATGACCATTACTAGCAAAAGTAGATTATAGGAATAGTGTTTAACAAAAGAAAAGGGCCCTGTGTGAGTCTGTTTGCCCTGGATCCCCTAAAACAAAGGTTCTTAATGTTATTCTCTTGGCTTATATCAATAGGAAAAACTGTAACATGATAGAAAGAACATCAGCTTCTCATTTTGTAAGAATAGTTCCAGAAAGTCTTTCTGCAGTATTTTTGAGTACCTGAAGAGGTATCAGTCTTATGCCTGTGAAGATCTCTTCAGGTACTAGCAAGATCACAAAGATATTTTGAGGTGCTGGTACAGCATCAAAACCATCCATCAGAAGAGACTTCAGAGACTTTGTACAGGATGGGACATGACCCATATAGGCAATGTTGTAGGATGTTTGGGTGTCAAAATATAATTTTCCAAATTAAAAGCATGACTCATACAAAGTGAATACATGTCAAAGACTTATAACTCATTAGTGTGGGAACCAGTAGGAGGTAAAGCTGATTTAAAGAATATCTGAGAGACTTGGTATGTATGGGCATTAAAAGTAACAATGCTAAAATAAGACTGCTAGATTAGATAGGAGAGTGGTCACACTATAGGAAAGTTAATCTGTAGTCTTTGAGACTGCCCCTTCCACCAAACAGAAAATTTTACAACTCCATCAGACAAAAATCTTTAAGTTAGCATGTTACTTGAAAAAGTCTAGACTACAATTATTAATGAACAATGAACCAGACAAAGATACAATCCCCTAGAGAACTAAGTAATTCTTGGGTGGGCCTCTCAGCCAGCACTCCAATAAGACCTTGAAAGGATATTCAGTCACACTTTTTGCCTTATTTTTAAGTTTTAAGAAATTTTTATTAACAGGGGTAATGGTTTATTTTGTACCTCAGTCTAAGTCTTTGAAAGTAAAACTAAGATTCTAGGAGGGTACCTTTTAAAATACTGTTGTAGTGCTTAGGTATTTGTATTTAACACAAGCATTCCCAGACAGTCATTTATTTACTTTTTAAACCAGTTATTGGATCTTATAAGTTATCTGAGATGGAGCTATCTCCTAGGACAAGAATGCTTTCTCTAGAAGCCCTGACAGGTGATCATGAAGCATTTGTATGCAAGGAAGAAGGAAACCAACATTACTGAGTTCCTATTATATGTAAGTTTATTTTAAAAGGGTCGAATTTCTTATCACACAGTAACATGTTACCTATACATATAGCTTAAATTTATCAAATAAATGGATTTCTTTAGCATACCGTATATACTCAAGTATATACGGTAATTGCTTTGAATTACACTGTAATTTAAAAATTTTATATACTATACTTTGAATCATACCTTAATATTTAAAAAAATATATTTAGTATTTTTAAGGTATAGTTCAAACTGTGACAGACACACACAGTTGTAATTACCACCACAAACAAGATACAGAGCAATTGTAAGCATAATTGCTTTTTAAAAGTGAGTCAGGAAGTATTTATTGACTACTGATGTGTCTAGTAATCCCTGGTTAGTCTTTGAGTGAGGATAAGCAGGGGAGTATAAAAAGGCAGAAGAAATAAAAGGTATTATGCTTGCCTCCAAAGAAATTCCACTAGGGCATAGTTTTATACACATGAACCAAGTAAGCAATGCGAAAAACCAAACAGGCAATCTACTAATAATCTATATGAGATGTATATAGATTTGTATATAGTCTTGACATTGCCACCATGTGACCTTGAATAATCCAGTATTATTATTTCTTATCTGGGCCTTCCTTTCCTCATTCATAATCAGAAGCTGTCATAGCCAATTGCTAAGGTTTCTCCTAATTATAAACACATGGAATTCAGGTAGTGAAGGTTCAAAGTATGTATGGAAAGATAGAAAGTTGAAAAGAGTTTTATGGCTCGGCACCTGTACCTCAAGCGGCTAAGGCACCGGCCACATACACCAGAGCTGGCAGGTTCGAATCCAGCTTGGGCCTGCCAAACAACAATGACAACTATAACCAAAAAATAGGCGGGTGTTGTTGCGGGCGCCTATAGTCCCAGCTACTTGGGAGACTGAGGCAAGAGAATCACTTAAGCGCAGGAGTTGGAGGTTGCTGTGAGCTGTGATGCCCAGGGTGACAGCTTGAGGCTCTGTCTCCAAAAAAAGAGAAGAGTTTTATGGCATTGAGGTGGTAAATGGGGTTAACCCCACAGGGTTAGTGAACAAGGGCAGGTAGGAGGAATGCAACATGGAACTGAAGGAGGGGTAGGAACTGTCATGGAGCTGTGATGGGTGTAAATAGCATTGCAAGGTATAATAATACTATAATACTCCCAGAATACTGAAAGAATGTGTTGAGGTGAAGCTTTTAACTGTTGTGAGAGCCTGGGGAAAACTTAGGATCAAGACTGGGAAGCTTGGTCATCTATTAAGCCAATGGTTCTCAACCTTCCTAATGCTGCGGCCCTTTAATACAGTTCCTGTGGGTGGCAACCCATAGGTTGAGAATCGCTGTTAATTAAGCAGAGAGGAATGATACCATGATGACAGTGATACACTATAATCTTTTACTGAAAACCTGCTGTGGACACACCCTCTAGGCCTTAGGGATACAGCAGCAGAAACCCTGTCCTTTTCATTATTTATTGCTATGTAAATCCCAAAACTTAGTGGTTTAAAATAGCTACCATTTTAGTTGCACACAATCCCATGGGTTAGTAATTTGAGTTAATATCATCTGGCTGAAGTTATGGAAGCAACCTAAGTGCCCATGAACGCATGAATGGATCAACAAACTGTGGTATATGTATACCATGGAATATCATGCAGCCATTAAAAATAGGAAGACTTGGTAGTGCCTGTGGCTCAAATGGGTAGGGTGGGATGCCGGCCCCATATGCCGGAGGTGGCAGGTTCAAACCCAGCTCCGGTCAAAAATTGAAAAAAAAAAAAAAAAAAAAAAATATATATATATATATATATATATATATTATATATATATATATATATATATATTATATATATATATATATATATAGAGAGAGAGAGAGAGAGAGAGAGAGAGACTTTAGATCTTTTACATTTACCTGGATGGAACTGAAATACATTCTTCTTAGTAAAGTATGGCAAGAATGGAAAGATGAATATACTATATACTCCATACTAATATGAAATTAATAAACAATTACATGGTTTTTTTTTAATACAAAGTGAGAATTGATGTTTTGTTAACTGAATAGTAGGAAGCAATTATGCAGGTATTTGTGAGCAATAAGATGCACAGAACTTAAGGGTTTTCTATCATTCTGTAAGTAGCAGTCTAACTGTAGAACTTCAAATCAGAAACAGGTCACAGAGTAAGGAAGTAGAGCACCAGGTGTCAAAGCAAATAGAAAAGACTGTACTTCATAAGGGAATATGAAGTAAAGTATGGCAACTGAAAGAGTGGAGTAGGGGGGAGGGTGGGGAAGTCTCTTGCTGAGAAAGAATTTTTAGGCATTTGTCAGAACTGGGCCAGGCAGGATTGGCAGAGCAAAGAAGAAAGCATGTTACAGTTACAGTTGTGAGGAAAGGTTCCAGGTAAACATGAGTGTTGGACTATTGGTGGTGCTGAGAAGGGAAAGGCAGTGAAGAACCAGTCCAGAGATGATATCCCTAAGACTGTATGCTCAAGATTTCTTGTTCTACCCAGTTCTTCTGAAATCCCAGGTGAAGAACTGTCACAGTTGATGCATTATATCATGTGAAAACATTGCAAAACAGCAGAACTAAAAAACAAGAAAAGACATTTAAGTTCCTCATTGCATATACTGAATTTTGTCCACTGCCTGGAAGGTAGCCCTTTGTGTATTACCTCATAGGATAGGAGGAAATTCTCCAGGGAAAACACATCCCCTCTGCCTTTGGTACCACCTTCTCAGACTGCCAGATCGTATTACACAATAGCTATGCAAAAAAAGGATCTCCCTTGCATTTTCTAATGATATAATGCTCTAAGGAGAGATCTGAGTGGGCATGCAGTTTTTACAATTCCTTCCTCAATATGCTCCTCAAAATTAGGGATATTTCCTGTAAAAAGATGTGTTTTAAGATAAAATTTGAGAAACTGTAGATGATTCACATCATGGGAGGGTCTGTTGGGGGTCCTAATGTAGCCCTACACGACCCCCTCTTCCTGTCTTCCTAAGACAAAGGAGAAAAAGGATCTGGTTGGTCCCACCTCCAAAGTTCACTCCAAAGGATCCTAACTTTCTAAAGAAGTTATGGAATTTGCCCACCTCCTATGGCCCCATATAAAAGAGGTCTCTAACTGCCCTTAAGTACAGATGCCACCTTTATACTGCCCATGCAGGTCACCCTTCCCTTTCAATAATAAGCTTGGCCTGAACAGCTCTGTTCCTGTCTCGCCTTTAGGCACCACTGCTTACACTTTTCATAAGGTGCTGACACCCCAAACTGGTGGCTAACTGTCAGCTAAATGCTGTCCTCCCTAGTCAACCCTAGTCTTCTTGGAACCTAGTCTGGTTGTACCTAGACCCGACTCCACTGACCTGTCTGTTGGAGAATCCTAGAGGATTTTTTCCCCAACTGCCATTTAACAGTAAGGTCCCTAGGCTTGGCACCTGTAGCACAGTGGCTGGGGCACCAGCCACGTATACTGGAACTAGTGGGTTCGAATCTAGCCTGGGCCTGCCAGACAACAATGACAACTACCACCAAAAAATAGCTGGGCGTTGTGGCAGGCACCTATAGTCCCAGCTACTTGGGAGGCTGAGGCAAGAGAATCGCTTAAGCCCCAAAGAGTTTGAGGTTGCTGTGAGCTGTGATGCCATGACACTCTACCCAGGGCGATATAGTGAGACTCTGTCTCAAAAAATAAATAAATAAAAGAGTAAGGTACCTAAATAGCTTCAAACAGAACCTCCTGTGGCTTACTTTTCGACTTGCTCCAGGCCTCTATGTCCCTAATTATATCTTCCCCCCCCCCGCTGCTTCTTCATTTCTTCATTCACCCCTAATTAGAGGATTTCTGTCTCAGTGTTGTACTCTCCTGTGAAGTCCCATTCGCTTCAAGCCCAGCACTGGACCCTCATTTAAGCTTTTAAATCACAGAGACCTCAAGTTTTCTGAGAAAAAAACAGGGACACCTGACCATTCTTAGTCTTTCTTCATTTTTCACTGCTCCATGCCCTGGTTCTTGGGAAACAAGAGACACCTTCTTTTCCATTCAGGTAGGGGAAATACATCTGAGACATGAGAGCTGACTCTTCCACCTCCCTCAACAGAGACACCCCAGGGGTACCTCCTTCAACCTCAATACAAATTAGAAAATAGGACCTTTAATTTCAGTATGTTAAAGAACTTAAATAATCCCCCCCATAAAAAACGGGGCTGGGACCAGTGGCTGACATCTGTAATCCTAGCACTCTGGGAGGCCAATGTGGGTGGATTGCTTGAGCTCAGGAGTTTGAGATCAGCCTGAGTAAGACAGACCAGTGTCTCTCCTAAAAATAGAAAAATAAGCGGCTGTTGTAGCAGATGCCTGTAGTCCCAGCTATTTGGGAGGCTAAGGCAAAGGATTGCTCAAGGCCACGAGTTGGAGGTTGCTGTGAGCTATGATGATGCCACGCCACTTTACCCAGGGTGACAGAATGAGGCTTTGTCTCAAAAAGAAAAAAAGGGGTCAGATGGAACATAATCACTTATCTTCAGGCCTTTCTCTCTCTCCCTTCTTTCCCCTCCCTATATAAATTGTTACTCTAACACCTTACCCTGTATCTTGCCTGGTTTTCCTCCTTACGTTCCCTCCTCCAGGGATTCCTCATGTTCCTACCACTCCTCCACCTCCTAACCCACTCCCAGAACCTCAAGGCCCTCTGCTCTCCCCCACCTTGCTGATCACTGAAGTTCTAAAAGCTTCTTCCCCCAGTTCAACAACTGTGTGCTGTTCCCCCCCACTGGGGGCCACAAGACACAGAACTGCACTGCTGCAGACCTGGCTTCTAGGCAGTGGCACGCGGGCTGGGGCAAGGCAAAGGAAGTTCACAGTCCCAGCAGCCACCTTCCCTGCCCCCCCTTTGCTGACTTCCCTCCATCCTGCTGCCAGCTTCCCTGTGCTATGCAGACTTGCCTCTGCCTGCTGAATTCCCTCCACCTGGTCAGCTCCTCTCAGCCTGGAGAAAGGATAGAGAAAGAGAGAAATTGGGACTGATGGCAGCCCTGAAAGCAGTAAAATTTTTCAATAGTGACTGCCTCTTTAAAACTTCTCCAGAGATAGTTACTCAAAAGGCTCAAGCAAGAAGACCATGACCTTCTACAGAATGGAGCCCTGCCCCAAACTACAACTCTGGGTCCCTAAAATAAAATGTCCCAACAGGCATCTTTTGCTAGAACCTGGGAAACGTGTCCTCTCAAAAAAGGAGAAAGACACTAGAAGGTAAAGTATAATCTCTGTAAAACAGGAGATTACATTCACCTTCTGGAACTGGTGGTCCCCTAAATTGACATCCTCCATATCCACAGACTTATGGGAATGGTTTTCAACTGACCCACATGTTTGACTTGAAAATGGGATCAACTTTGTTACACCAGCATGGCCTTAAGTAACTTACTCTCTAATGCAGGTAAGTAAATTAATTCTAATAAATACTGGAGCCATCTCCTCTAGTCTTCCTAAATTTTAAAGACCTCTATTTCCCTCTCCTATCTCCATCATTAGAATAAAAAATAAAATACAGCCCCCCTTTATATATTCCACAGTTTATCAGTTCTCTAGAAGATAAAGTTATATTGCTCACTCTTTTATTACTTTCCACTCACCCCCCAACTCAACCATCTTAGAGACTTAGTTCTAGTCATGGCAGAGGAAAGAAGCCTTTACACTCTTTTATAGGAGACATGCTGTTTTTAAACCAACAAGTCTGGTTTGGTCTGAGGGTATCACCAGCCTCCAGGAACAAGCCACACACCTACACTTTCAAAATGAGGGATCCTGATTTAACAGCCCGTGAGAACACTAGATCTTACCCATCTTGGGCTCCCTCATTGCAATCCTCCTGTTCTTAACAATTGCCCTTTATGTCATATAATTCCTGTCCTCATTTATTCAAGATAGGATAAAAAAGTTGTCAGCCATAGTTGCAACCCAATTCCTACTGCTCCCCAAACCCTCTCCCAATGTACCCCAAACTCACGCAGCCCTATCACACCCAACTCATCCCACTGAGGGCAATTACGACCTGATCCAACCAGAACTAATTTCAGAAGACAGACCATCGTCCCCATCACCCCTTTTAACAAGAGTCAGGAATGTTGGGGGAGGCCTAGTGGAGCTCTACACAAACATCCACTTCCTCTCCTCCTAAGACAAAGGAGACAAAAGATCTGGTTAGCCCCCAGCCCCAAAGTTTGTGCCAAAGAACCCTAACTTTCTGGAGAAGCTATGGAATTTACCCACCCTCTATGGTCTCATATAAAAAAGATCTCTAACTGCCCCCATATGCAGACACTACCTTTACACTGCCCAGGAAGGTCACCCCTCCCCTTTCAATAAACCTGACCTGAATATCTCTGCTCCAGTCTCGTCTCTAGGTGCTACCACTTACACCTTTCAGGCTCTAAGAAATTAGGTCTCATCAGTATCTTCAATAGTTAGCTTTAAAAAAAAAAAAAAAAAGTAAAAATAGCTGAGCATGGTGGCTCACTCCTGTAATCCTAGCACTCTGGGAGGCCAAGGTGGGTGGATCAATTGAGCTCAGAAGTTTGAGACCACCTTGAGCAAGAGTAAGACCCTTCTCTACTAAAAAATGAAAAACTGAGGCAAAAGGATAGCTTGAGCCAAGAGTTTGAGGTTGCTGTGAGCTGTGATGCCACAGCACTCTACCAAGGGTGACAAAGAGTGATTCCATCTCAAAAAAAGAAAAAAAAAAAAAAAGCCACTCAGCACCTGTAGCTCAAGCAGCTAGGGCACCAGCCATAAACACTGGAGCTGGAGGGTTCAAATTTGGGCCCACCAAACAACAATGACAACTACGACTTAAAAAAAATAGCCAGGCATTGTGGCGGACACTTGTAGTCCCAGCTACCTGGGAGGCTGAGGCAAGAGAATTGCTTAAGCCCAAGAGTTTGAGGTTGCTGTAAGCTGTGATGCCTTAGCACTCTACCCAGGGCACTGGCTTGAGACTCTGTCTCAAAAAAATAAATAAATAAAAAGCAAAAATAAAGCTCAGTGATTATACAAATTACTTACTTTGTGGGGAGGTACTCAGGTTTATATATACATTTGAGGAGTGCTTAGCCTGGGCCTTAGTATACAGCAAGCACTCAATGGCTATCAGTTGATTCTGAGTTACTTTTCTTTAGCTTCTTGTATAAAACATAATAAATGCATTCAATTTCTGGTGACCATGATTCTTCAATATTGGGAGGACAAGCAAAATTGGGCATCTATCTTAATCTTTGGATGTTATAGAGAACTCCCGCAAATTTGTGTTCCTAAACATTTTCACCAGTGAGGACAACTTTTAAAATAGCATGTTTTTGCAGGCATCCTCAAACTTTTTAAACAGGGGGCCAGTTCACTGTCCCTCAGACCGTTGGGAGGGCCAGACTATAGTTAAAAAAAAAACAAAAAAAAAAAACTATGAACAAATTCCTATGCACACTTTACATATCTTATTTTGAAGTAAAAAAACAAAACAGGAACAAATACAATTCACACCGTTGCATGTGGCCCACGGGTCGTAGTTTGAGGACCCCTGTTTTAAAGGTTTGCCTACCAAACATGCTACACTTATAAATCAATTAAATTCAAAAGAAAATGTACTATTAAACATGAGTTTCAAGACCAGCCTGGATAACACAGTGAGACTTTATCTTTACAAAAAAAAAGAAGAAGAAGAAAGAAGAAGAAGAAGAAAGAAGAAGAAGAAGAAAGAAGAAGAAGAAGAAAGAAGAAGAAGAAGAAAGAAGAAGAAGAAGAAAGAAGAAGAAAGAAGAAAGAAGAAAGAAGAAAGAAAAATTATCTGGGGTATAGCTACTTAGGAGGCTAAGGAAAAAGGATCACCAGGAGTCTGAGACTACAATGAGTTATGATCACACTACTGCACTCTAGCTTGCATAACAGAACAAGACCCTGTCGCCAAAAAAAAAAAAAAATAATAATAATAATATATTCAGTAGGCCAGACATGTTGCTCAGCATTTGATCCTTACTATGCCATTCATTTCACACAATGGTTCTAGTGGTTATGGTTATTAACTCCATCTTACAAATAAGGAAAGTGAGGCATAAAGAGGTTAAACTCACTCAAGGTTGCACAGCTAGTAAAAAGCAGCAGGATTCAAATTTGAGTCTCTGATACTCTTATCTATTTTAGCATTCAAACTCTAGCTAACTAATTTTAGGATGAATAACAGCATAATTCCAGCAATCTTATTCCCAGGTGCATATGTATAAGTGAAAACTTATATGCATACATATGCATGAATTTTTATAGCAACTCTACTCACAATCACCAAAAAACTGGAAGTAACTCAAATGCCCTTCAATGGTCAATAATTTTAAAAGCTGTGGTATATATCTGTATAACAGAATACACATATTACTCAGCAATAAAAAGGAGCAAACCACTGACAGACACAACAACTTGGATGAATTTCAAAAGAGTTATGCCGAGTGATGAAAAAAAAAAAAAAAAAGACTCAAAAATACCACACTGTACAGCAAGAGACCAAGAAAAGGGGCAAAGAAAACTCTCAAAAGATTCCATACAGTTTGACTCCATTTATGTGACATGCTCAAAATGAGAAAACCATAATGATGGAGCACAGAGCAGAGGCTGATAGAATTTAGGGTAGAAAGAAATTGTGACTAAAGAAATAGCATAAGGCTGGGCATGGTGGTGGCTCAACGCCTGTAATCCTAGCACTCTAGGAAGCCCAGTCTAGTGGATTGCTGGAGCTCAGGAGTTTGAGGCCAGCCAGAGCAAGAGTGAGAGCCCCATCTCTACTAAAAATGGAAAAACTAGCTGGACATGGTGGCAGACGCCTGTATTACCTAACAGCTATTCGGGAGGCTGAGGCAGGGGTATCACTTGAGCTCAGGTGATTGAGGTTGCTGAGAACTAGGCTGGCATTCTAGCGTAGAGCAACAGAGTGAGGCTCTGTCTCGTAAAATAAAAAAAAAAAAGAAATAGCAAAAAGGACTTTTTTTTGGGTAATAGAACAGTTCTGTACCTTGATTGTGGTGGTAGTTTTAGTGATGTATACATGTGCTAAAATCCACAGAACCACACACAATCCAAAAACACCATGTTATTGTATGATTTTTTAAAATATCAATAGGTCATCTTTTTGTACTAATTTCTGTATTTTCCATTTACATATGCATTTACTCTAACAATTCTTTCTACCTACCACTAATGATAGGATTTAAAAATTAAAATAGTTATCCTATAAAGTGAAAAACATTATCAGGCTGTACATTTAAACTGAATGATGACAGTCATCTCTTTAAACAAGCATTCCTTAAAAGTTAAATGAATTTGGATGTTTATTCCTGTTAAGATGAAAACATTTCACTAAATTATTAGAGAATATATTTCATGTAGCAATTTGCATAGTAAAACAAAAATAATAATCTAAATTAGCACTGGAAAAGAGGATGTGATAGGATGAAGATGTCGAGAACAATCACGGTTGGCTGGGTGTAATCCTAGCACTCTGGGAGGCCAAGGCAGGTAGAATGCTGGAGCTCACAAGTTCAAAAGCTGTCTGAGCAAGAGCAAGACCCCATGTCTACTAAAAATAGAAAAAAAACCTAGCTTGGCATGGTGGTGCACACATTTAGTCCTAGCTATTTGGGAAGATGAGGCAGGAGGATTGCTTGAGCCCAAGTTTGAGGTTGCTGTGCAGTACAATGACACTATGGCACTCTACCCAGGGTGACAGAGTGAGTCTCTGCTTCAAGAACTAAATAAAGAATCATGATTCTTTCTACAATTTTTCTTTTATCTTTCTTTCTTTCTTTCTTTTTTTTTTTTTTTTTTTTGAGACAGAGTTTCACTTATTAACCCTCGGTAGATTGCCGTGGGGTCTGTCACAGCTCACAGCAACCACCAAATCCTTGGGCTTAGGTGATTCTCTTGCCTCAGCCTCCCGAGTAGCTGGGATTATAGGCGCCCGCCACGACGCCCAGCTATTTTTTTTTGTTGTTGCAATTTGGCCGGGGCTGGGTTTGAACCCACCACCCTCAGTATATGGGGGTGGCGCCTTACCCACTGAGCCACAGGTGCCACCCTCTACAATTTTTCCATTTTTGATAGAATGCATTTATCTATCACTAGTATATTTTAAAAAAGAATTCTTAAAAAAATTTAAAGTAATCCTTCCATATTCAAATGGAAATGTTTTGCAGGTTGCAATATCCTTCCCTCCATGGGGCTTCCATACCTTTGGGGACCCCTTCGTTACTTGTATTCTACACAACACCTAGCACCTCACTCATAGCACATTGGGTACTGTATTTGTCCATTTGTATTGCTATAAAGAAAATATCTGAGTCTAGGTAATTTATAAAGGAACAAGGTTTATTTGACTCATAGTTCTGCACACTATACAAGAAACTTTCAGGAAGCTTCCAATCAAGGTGGAACGTGAAAGGGGATCAGGTGTGTTATATGGTAAGAGCAGGAACAAGAGAGGGAAGAGGTGGTACCAGGCTCTGTTAAACAAACAGCTCTCACATGAACTAGCAAAGCAAGAACCCATTCATAATCATGAAGAGGGCACAAGCCTTTTATGAAGGATCTGCTCCTAAGACTATACACCTCACCCCAGGCTCCACCTCCAACACTGGGGATCAAATTTAAATGTGAGATTTGGAGGGGCCAAACATCCAAATCATTATCAGACCCTCAACAATTGTTTGCTGAACTTAATTGCACCTGGCAATATGGGGAATAAAAATGACTGACAAATGGTCACTAAAAAAACCTATAATCTAGATAGAATAAATCATACTCTAAAAGGCACACATAGAATTTTAGAAGAGAGTAAGACAAACATACAATGTACTGCCAGTGGCTTTGAGGTCTTTAAAGCCTATAACTGGCAAAATCCAAACCAGAATCAATTATTCCTGGCTCCCTAGGCATAAAACCATAAAATTCAAGGGGTTAAAAAAAAGAAAAATAAAGGAAAACTAATTCATACTGAATTCCTATGTGCCATGCACTGAATTAGACATTTATGTATATTAAAATTTATTTTAGAACTCAGGTTTTAGCTCAGACATGGAAAGCACTGGGAAGCCATCATTTTTACCCTTACAACAAGGAAAAAGCTACACAAACTGAAAATCAAATACTTTTCTTGGACAGATCAGAGAACTGAGGTCATAGGACTCCCACTATTCCAATATCCCAGTATCTATAGAGACAGGTTCCTGCAGGGAGACACAGGATCTTGAGCACATCAATCTGTAACAAGATTAAACTAGAAATTCTTATAAATTCCTGGAGACTAGAGTATGAGCTAGCGTGAGAGGGTGAACCTTCTGGGCTCCATATAGAAGGGTTCCTATCCTCTTAGAAGCTTTTCCTATAGGAATCCTACCAGGCTATCACAGGGAAGATGAGGGAAAATCTTAGAGAAAGCTCCCACCATTGAAGCCCCTGTGAAACTCAGCCAGACTCCTTTCCTTTATCGCCAGTATAGAACAAAAAGGCTTAATCTTCAGGGGCCTTGATAACACTAGTAAAATATCCACTGCGGCTAGAGGTATAAAAAAAAAAAAAAAAAAAAAAAAAAGAAGAAGAAGAAGAAGAAGAACAGAAATCTTGCCAATAATATATACTCAAGATGCAGATTCTATTACCTGCCTAAGTCTGAGGTTTAATCAGACCGTAAGATAACTCCCTTCTCCCTCACCAACTACTGCCTGGCAAACCAGCTATGTGGCGAACAACAGTGGAATACAACTGTGAGATGTGTAAAAGACAGCTAAAGGAAAAACCTAAAGACAAGCAAGAGTCAAAATTAAGGTATCACTAGAGGAATTAGAAATCTCTAGTACCCATAGCAAAAAACAAAATCATCACACACACATTATATACAGGGCAATTTCTAACTAGATTAACATAAATCCCCACAAACATGCTTTTCTCCAAGTACCTCAAATATTTATCTGAGCATCTCCTGCCCATGTTTAGCTTTCAACATGTTTATGAGGCATAACAAAAGGCAAGAAAACACTCTTAAGTGACAAAGCAGTCATCAGATCAAGACTCAGTATAACACAGATGTTGGGGCTAGGAAATGAAATTTGAAAGAGCTGCGATTAATATGTTAAAGATTCTAATGGAAAAGGTAGATAATATGTAAGACAAATCAATTTCAGCAAAGAGAAACTATAAGAAAGAATCCAATGGAAATGCTAGAAATAAAAGATACAATTTAAAAAATGGCTCAACAGTAGCCTTAACAAAGCCAATCAGTAAGCTTGTCACAGCCAATCAGTTCATTATCAATTCAATAAAAATTAAAACAGAACACAGCATTCAAGAACTATGTGACAATAACAAACAGTATAACATAATTGTAATTGGAATTCTAGAAAGAGAGAAGAGGGCAGAAGAATTATAATATCTGAAGAAATAATGGCTCACAACTTTCCAAAATTAGTGACAGACAACAAACCACAGATACAAGAAGTTTGGAGAACACCAAACAGAATAAACATGAAATTTTAAAAGACACACCTAGGCATATCATATTCCAACTGCTAAAAATAGTTTTGAAAAGAAAAAGACAAAAAATCTTAAAGGTACTCAGGAAAAATGACACAATAACTACAGACTCACTTGCAGGGGTCCTCAAACTTTTTAAACAGGGGGCCAGTTCACTGTCCCTCGGACTGTTGGAGGGCCAGACTATAGTTTAAATAAAAATATGAATAAATTCCTATGCACACTGCACATGTCTTATTTTGAAGTAAAAAAACAAAATGGGAATAAATACAATCACACCACCTCATGTGGCCTGCGGGCCGCAGTTTGAGGACCCCTGCTACAGAGGAACAAGGATAAGAATTACAGAAGACTTCTCATCAGAAACCACATAAGGAAAGCAATGGTGGAATAATACATGTATGTTAAAAGAGGGAAAAAATTGTCATATACCCCATGAAAGTGTCCTTTCAAAAGTGAAAGAAATTAAACATTCTTTATAATGGTTAAAAACTGAAGGAAAAATGAAAACCTTCTCAAACAACCAAAACCAGAATTTACTGCCAGCAGACCTTCCCTAAAAAAAAGGTTAAAGGAAATTCTTCAGTTAAAAAGTCCATGATTAAGGTGTACAACTTGGATTATAATAAAGAAATGAAGAAAAAGAATATATGAAGGTAGAATACACATAATCTACTTTTTTTTTTTTTTTCTGGTCGGGGCCGGATTTGAACCCGCCACCCCTGGTATATGGGGCCAGTGCCCCCTACTCCTTGAGCCACATGCGCCACCCAATCTTTTTTTTTTTTTTTTTAATTTGAAAAGCCAATTTCCCAGATACCATCCAAGGGCTAATCCTGCAAACATGCCTTTGAAAGATAGTAGCCCTCAGGGAGCACCACAAGGAGGGGGTGAGCTGGATACAGCCTATGATCCAGAGTGGTGGAAATCTGATGAATGAGACAAGTGATTGTGATTGGCTAGGACTGATGGGCCACCCACAGAGGTCTGGGATGGGAGGAAGCCTTTCTGGAGTTTTCAGTTGTTGGGGGAAACTACACGTTGAATGGAAAGCTTGGAAGAGTGGGTGGACTTGAACAGTATACAGCAACCAGATCTGAATGCTGGTTGGAGAGATTTGCCATAGGTTTGGTGGCTGGCGAGGCAGCCATATTGAGAAGGTCTTGGCAGCCAGGGGGCTACCATTGTGGGAAGGTCATGAGGTCTTAGTAGGGACCTAAAGCACAGCTATCTTAATTCTGCCTGCCAGGATCCAAAGTCCACTCTTGGGACAGGCTGAGAGACTACTCCCAGCCCTCACAGGAACTAGAGTCAGGGGTCAGTCACTGTGAGACCTGCCCCTGAGAAGGATTCTTGTGAGCTTTAAGATCCCAACCCAGCAGGGTCTGAATGCTCAGGAAACAATCAGGCAATCACTGAAGGCAATTAAGTTTGGAATAAAGATCACAGAGGTTGCTGGCTGTGCTCTCTGTCTCCTAAAAAAGCCTACAGTTCCACCTGGTGTCCCAGTGACATATCACAACATACTGTCAACAAGAGCAAGGACTTCTGTTTAAAACAAAGGAGTCAGTGAGAAGGAAAAAGGAGGACAAGGAAGTGAACAAGAAGAAAGAACACATGAAGAAGAACAAACAGAAAAATTCAGGCAACATGAAAAACCAAAACAGAGGCACCCCCCAAGGTACCATGACGCAGCTACTGCAAAAAAACTCCACCTATAAAGAATTAATGGACTTTGGCAAGAGAGATGAATAGAAACTTTTCTTAAAATGACAGATGAGCAGCTAATTTTTTTTTTTCTCATCTCTAGTCACTTTACAATCGGCTGCCATCTGAGACGTTGCAGGAGCCGAGAGCCCTCAGAATGGTTGTTTGAGCTGGCGTAGGGATAAAAAAAGTAGGAGGGAGATTGGTGGCACTCAAAATGGTGCAGCGGTTGACATACCATCGTAGGCTTTCCTACAATACAGCCTCTAACAAAACCAGGCTGTCCCACACCCCTGGTAACAGAATTGTTTACCTTTATACCAAGAAGGTTGGGAAAGCACCAAAATCTGCATGTGGCGTGTACCCAGGCAGACTTCGAGGGGTTCGTGCTGTGAGACCTAAAGTTCTTATGAGGTTGTCTAAAACAAAAAAACATGTCAGCAGGGCCTATGGTGGTTCCATGTGTGCTAAATGTGTTCGTGACAGGATCAAGCGTGCTTTCCTTATTGAGGAGCAGAAAATCGTTGTGAAAG